>JALHBL010001119.1:0-57500 GCA_023638675.1 Camponotus pennsylvanicus
GCCGCGAGGGGACTTGTAACTTTCTCGCTCGTCGGCGAAAGCAACACGCCGCGAGGGGACTTGTAATATTCTCGCTCGTCGGCGAAAGCAACACGCCGCTGGCAAACTAAAGTTTTGCAAAAATTTTAAAACCACGCCGCTGGCTAACTTTAGTCTTGCTGAATTTTTGAAAGCAACACGCCGCTGGCCAACTAAAATTTCGCTAATTTTTGAAAGCAACACGCCGCTGGCTAACTGAGCTTTCGCTAAAATTTTAAAGCAACACGCCGCTAATAAACTTAGGCCCGAGGGAAACTAGCTGGCAATCTCGGGAATGATCCGGGTCTGACCTGGGTTTTGTTCACCTCTTGGTGCTTAGCAGAACGCTGACCTCGTGACACCATATCTTGTAGTATGTTGCTGCCGTGGGTGGCGTGCCTCTGTTGCACCAACTAAGCTGGTTTGCTTTGAACCGTCGCAAAGCAACACGCCGCGCAGAACTTGTAAATTTTTCGTGTCTGTTCTAAAGCAACATGCCGCGCGATACTTATAAAATTTTCGTGTCAGTCTCGAAGCAAAGCGCTTCGCAGAACTTTAATTTATAAAAGCAGCATAACACGCTGCTATAAGGCTTGCTGCATTGGTTGATCTGGCGGTGATTTTTAGGAGAAAACAACATCTTTCTCCTGCCGGGCAGTGTCCCGCGATACGGGGCGACTGCGTTCTCCCAGAATAACCATGCTTCTCTCTAGGATGTCCGGGTGTCACTGCTCTGCTGAGCTTGCGTCTGAAAACGCAAGTGATGTAGAGCAGGTAAGCCCGGGGTCTTGAGAAACGATGGTTGGGCCGTTGAAGCGATTTAGACTTCTAGTTAGGTCCTTTAGCCTCTTACGAGCCCCGAGGATCTGGTAGGGAACGTGCGTTGCCGGATACAGGATGCGCATTCATCAGCCTCTCCTGTGTCAAGTCAGTGCACTCACACCTCGTGGTTCCCGACGGTAACGTTGTGCCGTCCAGTACAACGGCTAAGTGATCACTGGCGCCGCATGCTCCTCAGCTGCCGAACACCAGGCGCTCAAGCACAAGTGAGGAACATCGGTTATCTTAGAATGTGCAATCAGCTCTACCTAAGAAGAGATACGTTGTATCAGAAGATGATTTACCTACCTACAATTGAAGGAACTTGGTCTTGGAGCACACAGTCAGAATCCAAAGTTTGAAGGCACCATGCCGATGGATGCATGGCCGTTGGGACTCAAAGCTGCAACGGTCGCGAATGGTCCCTCCAGGGTACCTGCCGTCCCCCTGGAGCAGACTAGGCTTGTCCACGTATCGAGGGCTCTGCGTGGGTTGATTTTGCTTCTCTCATACTCGTGGGATTAAAATGGATAAAAATAAACTAAATCTAAAAGTAGAAACTGGATTGATTAAAACGACGACGACTAAGCCTAAAACCCCGGACGCGAATATGGAATCGGAAATATTTAGAAGGAGTACTTCTACTCCTCGATCTCCGCCATCAAAGAAAGCTGAGTCTAGGATAGACAAACATTGAACAGCGCACCTTGGCTGCGGAAATGATCGAACTAGACAGGGATTATTCCTTGGAAGAAAATCCTGTTATTGCAGACATTGTAAAGGAAAGAGCGATACTGGAAGAGTTTCTTTTTAACGACAATAATAAGATCTCTAAAAGTGCAATTAAGTTTATTCTTGGCCAATGGAGCTTCCTGGAAAGTAAGCTGTACGAAGACAGAATAGAAATAGAAAAACTTAAAAATACCAAAACAAGGGTCCTATGAAGTCTTTCGCTCAGGTGCTGTCTTAACCGGTGGGCCACGCTGCTCCCGCGATGAAACCTGAAACAGAAAAGAAAACTATTAGTAACGGACATGAAGTGGTCTTAATAAAACCGATAGAGGAAAAGGACAAGAGGAATAATGAACAATTGAAGCAGGATCTGGTAAAAGGATTGGATGGACTAAGGAACAAGTTGAAAGTTAGAGGAATAAGGCAAATGAGGAACAAAGGAATTGTCGTGGAGGTAAAAGACAAGAGAGATGTGGATTTAATAAAACAGACAGATCTAAAGAAAATAGGATTAAAGACTGAGGAACCGAACAAGATTAACTCTTCCTTGATCGTATATGATGTTGAGCCGGATCATAAACCGGAAGATCTCAAAGAAGATTTAATAAATAAGAACTTTGAAAATTTGGACGAAGGCTTAATTGACGATCTTAAGAGAGATATTAACTTTAAGTTTAAACTCAGGACCGCCGAGGGCAAGGTACATTGGATCATACAACTGCCGGGTTTGCTATACAGCAACTTGATAAATAAATCAAGAATATTTATGATGTGGCGGACGTACAGGATTAGAGAATATCTGAACATTACGAGATGCTTCAAATGCCACGGATATGTACACATCGCGAAGAAATGCGAGTCCACTGACCAGCTGTGCGAGAATTGTGGCAGCAAAGAACATCTAAAAGCTGTGTGTACGAAGGGAGGCACGCCTTCCTGCATAAACTGCGTGCGAAATAAACGAAAGGACACAAATCACAGCATTCGAAGCACACTGTGCCCGGAATATAAACGGCACGTGGAGATATACCGGCACAAGATAAAATGGAACTAAAATTGGCCCAAATAAATGCCCAGCAATCCTCTGTTGCATCGGCGGATTTAGAAATGATCATGCGGGAACGAAATATAGATGTTCTCTGTATCCAGGAGCCCTACGCATATAGGGGTAAAGTAAGAGGTTTCACATCATCGAACCTCAGAGTTACACAACCTGATGGTGATACTCCATGGGTCGCAATAGTTTCCGCTGAAGAGAGTGCAGATCTTCAGGATAACGCTTGAAGAGACTGAACATGTTATGTGTGTTCATGTTATCACGGAGACGGAAGAGATATACATCATCAATGTATATTGTCAGTTCTCCTTGCCGATTGAACCATTCCTTGAGAAGATAGAGAGGACCTTGGACAAGATTAGAGGAAAGAATATTTTAATTGCAATGGACTCAAACGCTAAATCATTGACCTGGAATTCTAAAGAAACGGACGAACGTGGCAGTATTGTGGAGGAGTTCCTGATCCACAATGATCTTTATGTTGCGAATAAGCCCTGCAATGTGCCTACGTTTGCTTCAACTCAGGGCGAGTTTAATATAGACCTAACCATTGTAAGTGGAAATATTACAACGGCAGTTCAAGACTGGAATGTCTCGAATATGTGTACGACGAGCGATCATAATCTGATCCTGTATAACTACTGCCGCTCTTTGAGTAAAAGACGAATCTTATACAGACAACAAAATTTTAACATTAAAAAGGCGAACTGGGACAAGTTTGAGGAATTAGTTGAGACTAGCCTCAACGACGAAGTGCTTTTTAAACTAAGTACTTTAAAATGTGAAAATGAGGTGCAACTTTTTAATACAACTCTGGAGGATGTTTGTAGTCGCTCAATTCCAAGGAAAAAGAACGGATTAAGAACGGTACCGTGGTGGAATAGCGAAATTGCAGCTCTAAGGAAGGAAACCAAAACGGCTAAAAGCCAGTTCATGCGTGCACGGACATTGAACATCACTGACTCTATCCAGCACTACGAAGAGGCTTATAGGAAGAGCAGAAATGAATACGTTTCCTCGATTAGGAAAAGCAAGAAAGAGTCGTGGAGGCAATTTGTTACGGAAGAAGGGAACAAGGACCCATGGAGTATTGTTTATAAAATCGTCAGAGAAAAATTACGAACACCTGAGACGACGTGCTCCTTGGTGTTGCCTTCGGGACACACGACAATGGGTTGGCGAGAAACTTTCTGTGCGCTAATGGAAAAGGCGGTTCCATCTGACAATCTAGAACAAGAAGACGATAGACATAAAAACATTAGAGATAGAATTGACATACATTTAGACTATAACTTAGAAAATTCAATAACGGAGCTAGAAATCGACAAGGCAATACGACGGCTTAAAAATAACAAAGCGCCGGGGATTGACAAGTTCCACAATGAAGTGCTAAAATTTCTGTGGTTCAAGAGAGGTGCGGCTATATTTAATTTATTAAACAACTACTTCCGAGAGGCATGTTTTCTGAATAGCTGGAAGATTGCGGATCTAATTTTTATTTTAATGGACAAGAACAAAGATAAGTAAACTAGGTTCGTACAGACCAATTGCTCTCTTGCCGACAATAGGAAAGGTCTACGAACGCATAATAGTTGATAGGATTCAGACTTGCTACAAGGAATTAGATTTGGATTCAGAAAGGCAATTAGGCTTTAAGCAAAAACGGTCAACTGAAGATGCCTTTCTAACGCTCAGAAAAAGCATTTCGGAAACGGACAGGAAGCACGTTGTTGCTCTGTTCGTTGATATAGAGGGCGCTTTTGACAACCTTTGGTGGCCGGCTCTGATAGCTAGTTATTGAATCCAAATGCAGCGGCACCTTGGTATCGATCATGAAGAGCTACCTTAACAACAGGAAGATGATGGTTAGAACCAAGCTTGAAAAACTCGAGTGTCGAATGGAGAGAGGATACCCTCAGGGCTCGATACTCGGGCCGACAGCCTGGAACTGGGCAATGGACGAGCTATTAAAACAATTTGAGAACAACTTTGACGAAGCAGAATTAGACGTAATAGCATATGCGGATGACTTGGCGATCCTGATGAAAGCTAATTCAAGGCGAGGAATTGAAGAAATTGGCAAAAGGGTTTTGCAGGAACTGACAATGTGGTGTGCTCTCTACAAACTACGAATATCAGCGACTAAGACTACTGCCTTACTAATGAAAGGCAAGCTTGACAAGAACAGACTGCCGATTTTAAAAATAGACACGAAAAACATAACTTATTCTAGCGAGACAAGATATCTGGGCTTGATAATCGACAAGATGAATTTTATTCCGCATGCAAGATTTTTAAGAAATAAAGTGACAAATTTTATAATGTCCATCAAGAGGATAGCACGTGAAAAATGGGGCATTAAAAGGCACATAGTAGAAGTACTGTATGACGCGGTAGCCTTTCCTATAATAACTTACGGATCTGCTGGATGGTTCGATAGGACTACACATTCTATGGTCCGAAGAAACCTTGCAATGCAAAGAGCGCTGTTACTCCTGCTCACGAAAGCTTGCGGAACAACAGCAACGGTATCCATGCAAGTAATAGCTGGCAGATCTCCTCTGGACCTACAAATAATACAAAAAGGAGTAATCTCGAGAATAAAACGAAACATGCATGTGGAATGGGGTAACTACCGATTCCACCCCAATGAGCATGAGCGGGCCAACATGTCTCTTGAACTGGATACACTGTACAGAGAACTTAGGACCGAATGGCAAAGAAGATGGGATGTAGAAACAAGAGGAAGAGTTACCTTTGACTTTATTAAAGATGTAGACTTTGCAAATAAAAGAAGATGGTTCAGACCAAGCAGAGAACTTGTCTACATCATCACAGGATATGGCCCGATCAACTCTTCCTTGTACAAAAGAGGTGCTGTTGAGGATGATTCGTGCCCGTTCTGTGGAGCGGAAGAAACGGTGGATCACATAATTTACTCTTGTTATATGTACGACGATCTAAGAAGACAAGATCTGAAAATAAACAATTTGCAAAAGTTAGAAATGATAGAGAGTGAAGAAAACTACATTAAGTTTCTCCACTTGATAAAAGATATGTTTCAGAGAAGAAACACTTACCTAGAACATGCGGACTCTCGAGGTTGAAGCGAACCTAAAATAATAAAAATTAAAAGAAGACTCTAAGCATAGATGAAATTTGAAGAAAGAAGTAAGAAGAGGAAGGAAAGAAGAAAGAAGAAAGAAGAAAGAAGAACTATGAAGAATGAAGAAAGTAAAGAACTGAATACTTACCTGAATGTAAGACAACGGAAGACAGTAGCCGGTCTGCATCCTCGTGGCTGGGACGGGCAACGCTGCGCTAAGGCGTAGCGGCTAAATGACCGAAATATCTGAAATGCAAAAGAAAAATGAGCTAGAATAAATCAAAACAGACATACAAGAAAGAAGAATTGAGAGCAAGAGACATCGAAAATGAAATTGGATAAAGCGGCAATGAGTTGATGCTCGAGCCGCAGGAGTCGTCGACGAAATGAAAAAAATGTCCCTATCTACTGGAATCACTAGCGCCGTAGACTCCTCGACAGCCGACTTGGTTCTTCTTGAGGAGCATCGGTTTTTCCCTTCTTCAGGGACAGACAAAAGATACCCCACAGCACAGCCACGAGTCAGTGTCAGCCCTGCTGACCAAATGGCTCATATGTGGCTCTTATACGAAATCACCTTTCCCCTTTTTGGGGTTAAATCGGAATCACTAGCGCCGTAGACTCCTCGACAGCCGATTTGGTTCGTCTTGAGGAGCATCGGTTTTCCCTTCTTCAGGGACAGACAAACAAACTATTCTTTCAAGGTACTTCGGGTTTTGGCTGTTGCCGTCTGTGGCTTCGTCAATGGGCGTCGTTAGGTCGTCGTTGTCGCGGTCGCTCTCGTCGCGGTCGGTCCCGTTATCCTAGGTCTGAAGATTAAGGTGTTAGGAACCGTGCCCAGGGTCTGCATGATCGCGTAGACTTTAAATGTCGCGGTCGCGAACGGTCCGTCCCGGGATATCTGCCGTCCTCCCGGCGTATTTAGGCTTGGCGGCGTAAAGGTGGCTCTACGTCTTTCGACCACCCCTTCCACCGTACTCGTGGGAACAGAAATGAAGTGTACTAATTTTAAATTTCTAGATGTGGTGAGGAGAAGTGCCCGCCTGGCTGACCGCTTCCGGTTTGGCGTGGCCGCTGTTAGGGAAGCGCGGGATGTGTCCGTCGTTGAGTCGCGCGTCTGCTCGTTCGCGCGGTCGGTGACGGCCTCCGCCTCCTCGAGAGCGCCTCACCGATCTGTGTGCGCGCGGGCTCGTCACACAACACGCGGCGGTGCACAGTCCCCGGGTTACGGCCTTCCTGCCGTTAGAGTTAGTTTAATGCGTTGTCCGGTTACCGCGATTAGGACTGCGTCGGTAGCGCTAGAGCGCTGTATAGTCTCCGCGATTAGGCCTGCGTCATTCACTCTCGAGCGCTATAGAGGAACCGCCGAAATAGCCAAAGTGCAAACGCGTGCGATTAGATCCGCGCTTAGAACCGCGAGCGTAACAAATGAAACGCAAAAGACGATTAGATCCGCGGACCCCACCCCACCCCACACAGCGAGTGGCCCGGTGCCACAGAAATTAGACAGGATAGGTTCTCCGATTAACTTAGGTAATTCGTCCACGGGTGTTAGGATGCTGCAGCTGAACATGCGACGTTCGGCCGTGGTAACGGGCGAGGTGCGTCAGCTTGTAGTCGAAAAGCGACTTGACGTCCTGTTATTGCAGGAGCCACACGTCAGGAAGCAGGGCTTGAGCCACACCTTCGTAGGTCTAGGTATAGGGACGAAAGTTGCTGCTGTGCGCTCGCAACGTCCGTGGGCAGCAGTGGCGATCTGTAATCCCAATTTCCAAATAGTCTTTGTCTCGCAGCTCAGCACTACGCATTGTGTCTGTGTGGAAGTGCAGGCCCCCAGCTTCTCATTCTACGTCGTCTCGTGCTACTTTCAGTACAGCGACAAGATTGAGGGGCACCTCAGGCACCTCGAGACGGTGTTTCATTCACTAAGGGGGGAGAGACTAATCATAGGTGTAGACGCCAATGCTCGGTCGTCACTCTGGGGTCGCCAAGAGACAGACGATAGAGGTGCCAAATTCGAGGACCTCATCAGGGCATTTGGTATGTTCGTGGTCAACGATGCTGGACAGCCACCCACCTTTTGGACGACAAGAGGCTCGTCATTCATCGACGTGACCTTGGCGTCGCCCTCCATGAACAAATTCATCTGGGATTGGAAGGTGAGGTGTGACTGGACTACCAGCGACCACAGGGCGGTGGACATAAGATGAGAGTGCCCAAAGAGTCAGGTGGCGATCGGGGAGCTGCAAACACGAGATTCGACACAAGTCGGGCTGACTGGGAACGGTTCTCTGAAACCTTGACAGATCTTTCAGGATCGCAACTAGAGGCTATCGATCTGTGTTCGACAGTAGAGGTAGAAAGGATGGCAGAAACGCTCACAGTTGTACTCACGGAGACCTGTGTCACGTCAATGCCTAGGAAGCGTAGATTTAGAAAGTCCAACCCGTGGTGGACAAATAAACTCACAAAAGTGAAGAAACAGGTATATAGGATGCGTAGGGTTCTCCAGAGAAGGCGAGAGGAACCCGCTTGCCTTCGGGTATTGTTGGAGTATCGTTCTTCGCAAAGACAGTACTGTAGGGAGGTAAGGCGGGCGAGGCTTGCAAGCTGGCGGAAGTTTGTCACATCGTACGGTAACCAGGAGCCCTGGGGCTTCGTTTACAAGCAACAGGCGTGCAAACTCCAGGTTGAGGGGGTGCTTAGCACACTCCGGTGTGGCGAATATTCCACACAGACATTTAGGGAAACCGCCAGCTACTTTCTGGACGTACACATTCCGGATGACCGGGAGACAGAGGACACGCCTGAGCAGCGTGAAACTAGAGTCACGTGTAGGGATGCTCCGGATACAGCCGACGCTCCTCCCATCACGGCGGAGGAAGTAGCTCGCGTGGTCAAGTCGTTCAGAAATAGGAAAGCTCCGGGTCTAGACCTAATAGAGGTTGCCGTTCTCAAGGCAACCTGTAGTGTAATCCCCGGTCAAATAGTTAGGCTTTTCAATGGGTGCCTCCAGTGGGGCGTCTTTCCTTCCGTCTGGAAGGAGGGCTCGCTCCGAGTCCTTCTGAAGGGCGAAAACAAGGATGAGAGGGACCCAAAATCATACAGACCCATTTGTCTCCTCTCCGTAATAGGAAAGCTCTTTGAGAAGATTCTCAAATCTCGGCTGATGGACACATCACTGGCGCCGAATAGGGTCTCTCGTCGACAGTTCGGGTTCATGCCCGGAAGGTCGACGGAGGATGCTGTTGTCGAGTTGCGGCGAATGGTCTCTGTCTCCGAAGGGAGATATGCCGTCGCACTACTCTTCGACATTTCCGGGGCTTTTGATAATGTCTGGTGGCCGCTCGTTTTAGATAGCTTAAAGAAACGCGATTGTCCGCGGAATGTATTCGAGGTGCTCCAGAGCTACTTTGACGACCGAAAGGTAAAGATCGTACTTAGTTCCGTGGAGGTGTCTAAGCGAGCAGCGAGGGATGCCCACAGGGCTCCGTTCTTGGTCCGGCTTGCTGGAACCTCATGTTTGACAGCCTTTTAAAGATATTAGAAGAAACAATTCCGGATAGATTTGCCGCATACGCAGACGACCTCGTGGTCGTCATAAGTGGAAATTCGCGTCGGGAACTTGAGACAGAAGGCCAGCGTGTAGTTAATGTAATAACAGAATGGTGTAGGTTCGCGAAACTTCAGATTTCCGAGCGCAAAACTGAAGCCATCATTCTGAAATCAACGCGGTCGCGAACGCGTGAAACTTAATAGGTAGACGGAGAGGAGCACGACCGGATAGGAAGCGAAAAAGAATAAAGAGAGCCGTCGACTTCGGTGATAGGCCGCCAATTATTAAGATCGGTAGCGCGAAAATACAATTTAAGGAAACGGTTAGATATCTTGGCGTTCACATAGATAGGAATCTGAGTCAGATCTCACTGCGCGTATCTTAACAGCAAAGTCGGATTGCTGTTTGCTAAATTGAGTAGGTTAGCCCGCGCCCATTGGGGCCTTCGTTTTAAAGCACTCTCCACGATATACCGGGGTGTATTCGCGCCGACAGTAGCCTATGCCGCCGCAGGGTGGGCCGACTTATGTACGGAGAGAGACATTAGGGCTTTAAAAGCGTTACAGCGTCGGGTACTCATCTCGCTAACCGGTGCATATCGTACAGCCTCGTGGGAATCGCTCTGCGTCGTCGGGGGAGCGATTCCAGTCGATATAATCCTTCGCGAAAACGTCGCGCGATACCAAGTTAGGTCGGAAAAGGACGCCAAGATCGGGAACATAGAGATATCCGCCGAAACTGATAGGAAAATCGCGATAGATAAGATTAGAGAAGAGGCGATTAACATGTGGCAGACCAAGTGGACATCTTCGAGTAAGGGTCGTACCACGTTCGCCTATTTTAGCAGCGTGCAAGATAGACTAAACGCGCGCTCTCTAGAACCAAATCATTGGAGCACGCAAGCCCTCACTGGACACGGCGATTTTAGGTCCCGTTTAGCCGCGTTAAATATCGTCGATAGTGAAGCGTGTATTTGCGGAGGTAGGACAGATTCGGTCCAGCACTTCTTACTGGAATGTTCTATGTTCGATGCGCAGAGAGAGGTCCTGCTCAGCGCAGTCCCGGAAGATAAACGGCAATGGCCGGACGTGGCGCGTTTCTTCGTGTCTAGTCAAGAAGCCTTTGAACTGTTTACCGACTTTTGCAGCGAAACCCTTTGGCTGAAGGGATATGAAGCGTAGAATTAATATTAGGTAGGGTCCGTCGTTCAACCGGAGAGGTCGGAGCCTTCGGATATGGAGGTGCGGCCCCGTAATCTTCTCGGGATCACCGCGCTTTCGAACGGTGGTCGCGTTGCGTAATACTAAGATAGACTGGCTAGGTAGGACTGCTCCAACCTAAGTTCCAACTATCTGTAGGCCGGCACCTGAGTGTGTCATAAGGCCACTTCCTACCCACCTGTTCCGAACACATCCTACTCCATCCAAAACTCCGCCCGACAGGGTCAGAAGCGTGTATCCAGGCAGGATGCAAATGGACAGGCCTTCCCGTGGTTCCCCATGTACACTGCCAGTGGGGGATCCTCACTGGTATGTGACCGAACTGTCCATTCCCGCGATAAGGATCCCGTGGGCGTAACTGGATTTTTCCATCGTCCGGCTCGGGGCGGTTTCGATAGACAGTGGATATAAAATGTGGCGTATGCCTGAAAGGGCGAGGTAGCACGAGCTTTTGCCATTCGTGGCAACAGCTCACACATTAAACTGTCCCTATCTACAGCAGCCGAACACCAGGCGCTCAAGCACAAGTGAGGAACATTGGATATCTTATAATGTGCAAACAGCTCTACCAAAGAAGAGATACGTAGTATCAGAAGATGATTTACCTGCCTACAACTGAAGGAACTTGGTCTTGGAGCACACAGTCAGAATCCAAGGTTTGAAGGTACCATGCCGATGGATGCATGACCGTTGGGACTCTGAGCTGCAACGGTCGCGAATGGTCCCTCCAGGGTACCTGCCGTCCCCCTGGAGCAGACTAGGCTTGCTCACGTATCGAGGGCTTTGCGTGAGTTGATTTTTATTCTCTCATACTCGTGGGACTAGAATGAAGAAAAATAAAATAAACCTTAAACTTAAAACTGGATTGATTAAAACGACGACGACCAAGCCTAAGACCCCGGACGCGAACATGGAAACGGAAATATTTAGAAGGAGTACTTCTACTCCTCGATCTCCGCCAGCAGGAAAGCCTGAATCCAGGATAGATATAGCCTGTGTTGAGCAAAGAACCTTAGCAACTGAACTGGCTGAGATAGATAGAGACAATTCGGTTCTAGCCGATATTGTTAAGGAAAGATCGGCCGTGGAGGAGTTCTTGTTTAATGAGAACAACAAAATCTCCAAAAGTGCTATAAAGTTTATTCTTGGCAAATGGAGCTTCCTTGAAAGCAAACTTTATGCGGATAGACTGGAAATAGAAAGACTCAAAACTACTTACCAGAATAAAGGTACCTCGAAGACACACGCTCAGGTGTTGTCTCACCCAGTGGGCCAAGCTGCTCCCGCGATGATACCTGAAACAGAAAAGAAAATTAGAAACGAACATGAAGTTGTATTGATAAAACCAATTGAGGAACAAGACAAGAAGAATAATGAACAGATAAAACAGGATCTGGTAAAGGGTCTAGAAGGTTTGAGGAACAAGTTAAAAGTTAAAGGAATCAGACAGATGAGGAACAAAGAAATTGTTGTGGAAGTAAAAGACAAGCGAGACGTGGATCTAATAAGACGTACAGATTTAAAGAAAATAGGATTAAAAACAGAAGAGCCGAACAAAATTAATCCTTCCGTGATTATATATGATGTGGAGTCGGAACTGAAACCAGAGGATCTGAAAGACGACTTAATAAATAAGAATTTAGATAATTTGGACGATAGCCTGGTTGACGATCTTACAAAAGATATCAATTTTAAATTTAAAATCAAGGCTTCTGAGAGCAGGGTGCACTGGATCGTGCAACTGCCGGGGTTGCTGTTTAGTGACTTAATAAATAAATCAGAGTCTTTATGATGTGGCGGACGTACAGGATCAAGGAATACGTGAACATAACGAGATGCTTTAAATGCCACGGATACGGACACATAGCGAAGATCTGCGAGTCCACTGATCTGTTGTGCGAGAATTGCGGAAGTAAAGAACATTTAAAAGCTACATGTACAAGGAGTAACACGCCATCCTGCATAAATTGCGTGCGGAATAAAAGAAAGGAGACGAACCATAGTATACGAAGCGCATTGTGTCCGGAATTTAAACGGCACGTGAGATATATCGGCACAAGATAAAATGGGACTAAAATTGGCCCAAATAAATGGTCAGCGATCTTCGGCTGCTTCTGCGGATCTGGAGAAGATCATGCGCGAGCGAGATGTGGATATTCTGTGTATCCAGGAGCCTTACGCCTACAAGGGTAAGGTAAGGGGTTTTACGTCTTCGAACCTTAGAGTCACGCAGTCAGAATGTGATACAACTTGGGTTGCTATTATCTCAAAAGAAGAAAGTATTCAGGTCTTCAGAGTAGCAGTCGAGGAAACGGAACACATTATGTGCGTACACGTCGTGACAGACACAGAGGAATTGTACATCATCAATGTATACTGCCAGTTCTCTCTTCCGATTGAGCCCTTCTTAAATAAAATTGAAAGAATTTTGGGCGAAATTCGAGGGTATAACATAATAATCACTATGGATTCAAACGCAAAATCATTGCTTTGGAACTCTAAGGAAACGGACGAACGTGGAAGAATTGTGGAGGAGTTCCTGATTCACAACGAATTATACGTTGCGAATCTACCTTGCGATATACCTACGTTCATGACGACCCAGGGCGAATCTAATATCGACTTGACCATTGTTGGCGGTAGTATTTTGGCTGCAATACGTGATTGGAAAGTTTTAAACATTTGTACGACGAGCGATCACAATTTGATTCTATTTGACTACAGCCGACCGCTGAACAAAAGACGAGATCTATACAGGCAACATAATTTTAACATTAAAAAGGCTAACTGGGACAAGTTCGAGCAACTGGTCGAGACAAACTTTAACGATGAAGTGCTTGGGAAACTGGCCTCACTGGACAGCGAGAAGGCAGTTAAATTATTTAATATTACTTTGGAGAACACATGTGATCATTCCATACCGAAGAAAAAGAGCGGAATCAGGACGGTACCTTGGTGGAACAGCGAGATTGCAAAACTGAGGAAAGAAGTTAAAAGCGCAAAGAAACAAATGATACGTGCGCAACGAATGGGTATAATGGACTCCATTCAGGACTGCAAAAATGTTTACAGGGCTATTAGAAACAAGTACGTATGTACGATAAAGAAAAGTAAGAAGGAGTCATGGAGACAATTTGTTACGATAGAAGGAAACAAAGATCCATGGAGTATCGTGTACAAAATAGTTAGAGAAAAATTACATACGTCTGAGACTGCATGCTCCTTAGTGTTGCCTTCAGGACACATAACGATGGGATGGCAGGAAACCTACTGCGCGCTGATGCAAAAGGCGGTCCCCGCTGACGACCTAGAACAGGAAGAAACAGACACAATGAAATTAGAAATCAAAATGACAAATACATAAATTACAACACCGAAGAACCTATTACGGAACAGGAGATTGACAAGGCAATAAGGAAACTTAAGTCTAACAAAGCACCAGGAATTGATATGTTTCACAACGAAGTACTCAAACATTTGTGGTTCAAGAAAGGTGTGGCTATATATAACTTATTGAATAACTGTATGAGAGAGGCATGGTTTCCAAATAACTGGAAGATTGCGGAGCTAATTTTTATTTTAAAGGACAAGAACAAAGATAAGTCTAAACTAGGTTCGTACAGACCAATTGCTCTATTGCCGACAATAGGAAAGCTCTACGAACGCATAATAGTTGATAGAATTCAGACTTGTTACAAGGAACTTGAGTTGGATTCGGAAAGGCAATTCGGTTTTAAGCAAAAACGGTCAACTGAAGACGCTTTTCTAACGTTTAGGAAAAGCATTTCGGACACGGACAGGAAGCATGTTGTTGCCCTGTTCGTTGATATAGAAGGCGCTTTTGACAACCTTTGGTGGCCGGCTCTGATAGCGAGGGTTATTAAATCCAAATGCAGTGGTACCTTGGTATCGATCATGAAGAGCTATCTTAATAAAGGAAGATGATGGGGAAAGTTTGAAAAACTTGGGGGGAGAGAGGATGCCCTCAGGGCTCGATACTCGGGCCGACAGCCTGGAACTGGGCAATGGACGAGCTATTAAAACAATTTGAGACAAACTTTGACGAAGCAGAATTAGATGTAATAGCATATGCGGACGACTTGGCGATCCTGATGAAAGCTAATTCCAGGCGAGGAATTGAGGAAATTGGCAAATGGTTTTACAAGAACTGACAATGTGGTGTGCTCTCTACAAACTACGAATATCAGCGACTAAGACTACTGCCTTACTAATAAAAGGCAAGCTTGACAAGAACAGACTACCGATTTAAAAAATAGACACGAAAAACAAAACTTATTCCAGCGAGACAAGATATCTGGGCTTGATAATCGATGACAAGATGAATTTTATTCCGCATGCAAGATTTTTGAGAAATAAAGTGACAAATTTTATAATGTCCATAAAAAGGATAGCACGAGAAAAATGGGGCATTAAAAGACACATAGTAGAAGTACTGTATGACGCGGTAGCCTTACCTATAATAACTTATGGATCCGCTGGATGGTTCGATAGGACTACACACTCTATGGTCCGAAGAAACCCCTTGCAATGCAAAGAGCGCTGTTACTCCTGCTCACGACAGCTTGCAGAACAACAGCAACGGTATCCATGCAAGTAATAACTGGTAGACCTCTTCTGGACCTACAAATAATACAAAAAGGAGTAATCTCAAGAATTAAACGAAACTGCATGTGGAATGGGGTAACAACCGATTCCGCCCTAATGAGCATGAGCGGGCCAACGTGTCTCTTGAGCTGGATATCCTGAACAGCGAACTTAGGACCGAATGGCAAAGAAGATGGGATGTAGAAACAAGAGGAAGAGCTACCTTTGACTTTATCAAAGATGTAGACTGCAAATAAAAAGATGGTTCAGACCAAGCAGAGAACTTGTCTACATCATCACAGGATATGGCCCGATCAATTCATCCTTGTACAAAAGAGGTGCTGTTGAGGATGACTCGTGCCCGTTCTGTGGAGCAGAAAAAACGGTGGATCACATAATATACTTTTGTTATATGCATGACGATTTAAGAAGACAAGATCTGAAAATAAACGACTTGGAGAAGTCAGAAATGATTGAGAGTGAAGAAAACTACATTAAGTTTCTTCACTTTATAAAAGATGTCTTTAAGAGAATAAATACTTACCTAGAACATGTGGATCCTCGAGGTTGAAGCGAACCTAAAATAGCAAAAATTAAAAGAAAAATCTAAGCATAGATGAAATTTGAAGAAAGAAGTAAGAAGACAAAAGAAAAAGAAAAAAAAAGAAAGAAGAAAGAAGAAAGAAGAAGTATGAAGAATGAAGAAAGTAAAGAACTGAATACTTACCTGTTAAAACAAGAACGATGACAGTAGACGGTCTGCCTCCTCGTGGCTAGGACGGGCAACGTTGCGCCAAGGCGCAGCGGCTAAATCACCAATATACCTGAAAAGTAAAGAAAAATGAGCTGAATATTTTAAAACAGGTGTCGAAAGAAAGATCTTAGAGCAAGAGTCAACTGAAAATGAAATTGGATAAAGCGGCAATGAGTTGATGCTCGAGCCGCAGAAGAGTCGTCGATCAAATGAAAAAAAAAATGTCCCTATCTACTGTCTAGCGAAACCACTGCCAAGGGAACGGACTTGGAAAAATGAGCGGGGAAAGAAGACCCTGTTGAGCTTGACTCTAGTCTGGCACTGTAAAGAGACATAAGAGGTGTAGCATAAGTGGGAGATGGCAACATCGCCGGTGAAATACCACTACTTTCATCGTTTCCTTACTTACTCGGTTAGGCGGAGCGCGTGCCCCGAGGGCTTCGCGCCCCGGCGGTCACGGTGTTCTAGAGCCAAGCGTGTCAGAGTGGCGTTCGGCTTCGGCCGATCGCCGTTAATACTCCCGCGTGATCCGATTCGAGGACACTTTGACTGGGGCGGTACATCTGTCAAAGAATAACGCAGGTGTCCTAAGGCCAGCTCAGCGAGGACAGAAACCTCGCGTAGAGCAAAAGGGCAAAAGCTGGCTTGATCTCGATGTTCAGTACGCATAGAGACTGCGAAAGCACGGCCTATCGATCCTTTCGGCTTGGAGAGTTTTCAGCAAGAGGTGTCAGAAAAGTTACCACAGGGATAACTGGCTTGTGGCGGCGAAGCGTTCATAGCGACGTCGCTTTTTGATCCTTCGATGTCGACTCTTCCTATCATTGCGAAGCAGAATTCGCCAAGCGTCGGATTGTTCACTCGCCAACAGGGAACGTGAGCTGGGTTTAGACCGTCGTGCGACAGGTTAGTTTTACCCTACTGATGACTAGTCATTGCGATATTAATCCTGCTCAGTACGAGAGGAACCGCAGGTTCGGACATTCGATTCACGCACTCGGTCGAGCGGCCGGTGGTGCGAAGCTACCATCCGTGGGATTATGCCTGAACGCCTCTAAGGCCGTATCCTCTAGTCGAAGGTGGCAATGATATCTCTAGGAGTCTCGTGAGTCGAAAGGCTCAAAACAATGTGACACTACTAGGCGGCCGGTCCACGGACCGGTCGTCGCACGAGCCCGGTTTGCTCTACGCGAGGTTTCTGTCCTCGCTGAGCTGGCCTTAGGATGTGACCGGACCGAGTCTGTAAACGCTGTAGAAACGCTATAAACTCACCGGAAAGCAGGGCGCGATGATTTACGGTCGCCAGTTGCTTTACCCTCTACTAGCAACAAGGTGTTGATCCAGAGATCCCCGGGGGCAGTCGTCCTTTCTATTACAGGAAATTCCTGCTCTCGCCGGTCCGCCTTTGTCTTCCCGTCTAGACTCTCCACCGATACTGGACTCGTCACAGGATCCAGGATTGATCTGCCTCGACACTCTGGGATAACCAGGGTCAAGAGCGATGAGCCAGGAGGTCGTGGGAAAGGCCGTGATACCACGCACGCACAAACAAAGACTATTGTCCAATATAACAATGTTCATTTATTCACGTACGGTTTACAATTTATGATTCTCGGTTGAGCTTTACACATCCGTCTCACTTAATGCGCTTGTTATTCTAAGTAATGCTGAACTACCGAATATGCACACGGACGTATTATCGACTTTCCTTTTCTCACGTTAACGAGTGTCAAGTTTTCCGTCGACTGAGCTCTCGAGGCCTCACGCCTCGCCCTTTTATATCCGTGATTCTTAGCGGGTGCCCCACCAAAACTCGCCCGGCCAACCGCGGCGACGTTCCCACCGCGGCGCCTCCGGCCAATCACGTCATTCGTTCGGTTGTCGCTCCCGAGCTCATGTTGCTCTCCGTTAACGATAATTAATTCTGTATTTAGCGATCTTAATCTTATAGAATTACGCCGTTGACCTCCGCTGCGCATTTCAATATTCGTTGACCTCGTGTGACACGAATCCTGTTTTTGCTGTTTCACATATACATTGTAATTTATCTGACTAATTATATATACATCGAGATATGTAGCAGTTACAATGCTTCCGGAATAAGTGGCGCTTGATTTTAAAATGATTCTATACATTACCTGTACTCGGATATAATGAAATTGTCGAACATTGTTTACTTTAAAATAATATGAAGTCAGAATACTAAATAATATATATACGCGGTCTTCTATCATTAATACCCTCGCTTTACATAAAACGAAACACTTCGGGGTTATCATAATAACACTCATCAAAATATATTCTCAAAATATCCAATCAATAAAAACATAAAATTTCCCCGATGATAAATAACGAACAATTATATCTGCCCGCGTATATCCCTAAATATGACAATTAACCGTGTTATAGTTAATCTTAATTCTAATTAGCTATCTTAATAAACTATCATCCGGGCAGTGTCCTCGCAGTCTCGTACATGCATTACAATCACTCTCTCGCGGTTAATTATAAATAGACAGATCGCTAAGTGGAATCACGGTGACTATAGTGGAAATCGCTCGCACGTTATTTCCATTATCTGGTATGCCCATGCCTCGATGATGTGTGTGCATTCCAAGTATTCCGCCGCCTGGATAACGCTTCTTGTCATGCCTCCTTCTACTGTTAATTATCGAACTTGCTCGTATCGCGTCCAAGACTCCTTCCCATCCTTGCTTTACAATCCTCGCGTCTCACCTTCTGCGATTCAGCACTGCCACGGATCCTAAATCTACTTTCTTATAACTAACTATTTACAAGTATCTTTTCGCTAGGAATAACCCTTCCGCCTTCGGCTAAGGATCTCTTGCTGTACTCGTCGACGGTCTCGGCTCCGCTGTCGCGTCCAACGGGCCCCCGCCGGTACCTGTGGCTGTCGGTCGCAAGGACACCTGCGTTATTCTTTGACAGATGTACCGCCCCAGTCAAACCCCGCCTGGTAGTGTCCTCGAATCGGATCACGCGGGAGTATTAACGGCGATCGGCCGAAGCCTAACGCCACTCTGCCACGCTTGGCTCTAGAACACCGTGACCGCCGGGGCGCGAAGCCCTCGGGGCACGCGCTTCGCCTAACCGAGTAAGTAAGGAAACGATGAAAGTAGTGGTATTTCACCGGCAATGTTGCCATCTCCCACTTATGCTACACCTCTCATGTCTCCTTACAGTGCCAGACTAGTCAAGCTCAACAGGGTCTTCTTTCCCCGCTAATTTTTCCAAGCCCGTTCCCTTGGCAGTGGTTTCGCTAGACATTAGATAGGGACATTTTTTTTTTTATTTCGTCGACGACTCTTCTGCGGCTCGAGCATCAACTCATTGCCGCTTTATCCAATTTCATTTTCAGTTGTCTTGCTTTAAGATCTTCTTTCTTTCGACATCTGTTTTAAATTATTCAGCTCATTTTTCTTTACTTTTCAGGTATCTTGGTCATTTAGCCGCTGCGCCTTGGCGCAACGTTGCCCGTCCCAGCCACGAGGAGGCAGACCGTCTACCGTCATCGTTCTTGTTTCCAACAGGTAAGTATGTTTTTTCCTTCTGTATTCTTGATGTTTCTTCACTCTTCTTTTCTTCTTTCTTGTTTCTTGTTTCTTCTTTTCTTCTTTCTTCTAAGTTTCTTCTAAAAGTATTTTATTTTGTCTCTCTTTTCAGGTTTGTTTTAGTTTTGAGAGTCTACAGTCTCCCGGTAAGTTTCTCTCTTGTTGAAGACATCTTTTGCGAATTGAAGGAACTTATTATAGTTTTGTTCACTTTCAATCATTTCTGATTTTAGTAATTAGCTTATTGTTACGTCCTGCTTTCTCAAGTCTTCGTATATTTCGCAGGAATAGATTATATGATCCACTGTTTCCTCTTCTCCACAATACTTGCAAGAGTCGTCTTCGGCAGCACCTCTTTTATACAAAGATGAATTTATCGGCCCGTAGCCTGTTATAATATACACAAGCTCTCTGCTGGGTTTGAACCAGCTTCTGCTCTTAGCGAAGTTAACGTCTTTTATGAAGTCGAAGGTGGCTCTTCCACGTGTTTCCTCAATCCACCTTTTCTGCCATTCTTGCCCAAGAGAGACTTGTAATGTGTTCATCTCTTGAGTTATGTCAATAGGCACATCGTTATTCGGCTGAAATAGATAATTTCCCCATTCTACCTGTATGTTCCTTTTTAATTTAGATGTTATACCTCTTTTTACAATTTCCAGGTCCAACGGAGGTTTACTGGCTATAACTTGCATGGAAACTGTTGCTGTTGTTCTACATGCTCTTGTAAGCAGGAGCAGCAGAGCACGCTGCGTCGCAAGCAGGTTTCTCCGAACCATTGTGTGCAGTTTTGTCGAACCACCCAACAGCTCCGTACGTGATGATAGGTTGTGGCCGGACCGAGTCTGTTGACGCCTTATAAAGTGTCTAGGACTTACCGGACGCAGACTGCGACGATTTCCGCTTACGGTCGCCAGTTGTTTTAACCTCTCCCAACAACAAGGTATTGGATAACGATCCTCCGGGGGCAGGCGTCCTTCCAGTGAGGTATACGTCCCGCTCTCGCCGGTCCACGTAGAAGACCCTCGAAGATCCTCCCCTCGTGTTTTCCTGGTCTCACTCTCGTCACGGCTGTCTCTGGTCGGCTCGCTGAGGTCGTCAGGGCTGACTGTGACTCGCCGAAAGTATAGCGAAAAGGAGAAGGTGTTTGTACACGCACAATGACAGTAACACAGAATTTTCGAATGAATAATTCTTTAATCACTTTATGCACGTTACAGGCCTTTTACGAGCTACAGAAAACCGAACAATAACTTGTAGCTATCGCACGCACTCGATTACCGCTATAAATAATTATACGGATCATACAAATCGGTTATTTCTCACAGCTACTTTTCCTCGTTCTTCACGGGTAGAAAGTTCGTCGCGCACTGAGCTCTCGAGCCGTCGCGACGCCGCCTCTTATAGCCTCTGCTTCCAGTGGGCGCCCCACCATCGGCCGTCCAGCCAATCGTCGCGACGCTCCCGCCGCGACGCCTTCAGCCAATGGCGTCACTTCACCGGCCGGCGTCTTCGCGATCGCATCGCTCTTTCCCCGATCGCTCATTACATAATCTTTTGCTCTTATAATTATATTGTTAGGGTGTTCTTTTATTAACGCATGCAATCCATACATATTTGACAACGCATCGGGTGATCTTCGCGTTTTCGTGTCACGGTATGAGATTTGCGTTTCCGGCGGTTCTGCTGCTCTGTGTATCATCGCGTCTATATACCGCGTCGTGCCATATGATAGTATCGTGCACCGTGTTATCTTATCATCTAATAACGCTCGCTTAATACTATATTTACAAGTCCTATACTGATGCATATTTATTTTAACTGTTATTATTATATTTCCCGTATGATTATCCGCAAACATATTGATCTCGTGCTTTGACGTGTCACGAGATATTAACGTAAAATAAAATCGTGTAATAAAATAAATTCGTGTATCCACTAATATAATCGCGTTATCGATTAGCCTCGTGCCATGGAACATACTCGCGTGGTATAATGAAATAATACAATTAAATAAAATTGTGATAACTGTACAATAAAACAAATTCGTGTGACGGACGAAAATCATACCGTGGAATAATTTTGACTATTAAAATACACTCGTACAATGTTCTAGATTCGTGTATCAAAACCATACTGCGATAATTAAAATATAATTGTTGTCGCGCTATACAACAAAATAAACTATCCCCTCGTGCAATAATTATTGTCTCTTTCCGCGCTAACTTAAAATCAAACGATAACATATGTTCATTGTCTCTTATAATTAGTCGTACGGTTATTTTTGTGTAAGACTTAACTTTATATGTACATAGCCTTAAACGCTGTCTGGGTAAAGTTCTATTGCTGCGAGACGTGTATTCTAGCGTTCGGATGACTCGCATCGATGATTCTGCGCGTTCGCCTATGACGCTCGCGGTTCCGTTAACTATTATTACCGCTAGGTTAACTTTAACGATCGGAATCGACTTCCTCACGCCGTCCCAGCGCAATCCAATCGTTCGGTACCTCGTATCGTGTGTTTTGCGATTTCTCGTTCGAACAGCTGTCATCCGCTCGTCCAGGACGTCACTCAGGATGTTCTCTCTACCCTGGCCTACACTCGTCGCGATCTCCCGCTCGCAAACCAACGTTTACCCAGACTCTAACTTTACTTATCCTAAATATCGTTATTCTTAAGTTTCTACTATTTACAGATGATCCTCAGGGTGTCTTGGCCGTGCTCGTCGAAGGTCTAGGCTCTGCTGCTGCATCCGCCCGGCCCCCGGCCGCACTGGTAGCTGTCGGTCGCAAGGTAAGGCAACCGCGTCATAAAGTACCTATAATATGTCTTTTGATGCTTCATTTTTCACGTGCAATCCTCTTGATAGACATTATGAAATTCGTCACTTTATTTCTAAGATGTTTCACATGCGGAATAAAATTCAATTTGTCATCTATAATCAAGCCCAGATATCTCGTTTCATCTGAATAAGTTATATTTCTGTTGTCAATTTTTAAGATCGGAAGTCTATTCCTGTCCAGCTTTCCTTTTATAAGCAAGGCAGTTGTCTTTGTAATCGAGACTCTAAGCTTGTATAAAGCACACCAGCTTGTCAAATTTTCCAGTACTCTTTTAGCAATTTCCTCTATCTCTTTTCTGGAATTGGCTTTAATTAAGATTGCTAGGTCGTCCGCGTACGCTATAACTTCAGCTTGTTCACTATCAAAGTTCGTCTCAATTTGTTTTAACAAGTCATCCATCGCCCAATTCCAGGCAGTTGGTCCAAGTATCGATCCTTGAGGGCAGCCTCTTTCCATCTGTCGTTCCATTTTGTCAAATTTCGTCCTAACCATCATTTTTCTGTTATTAAAATAGCTCTTTAGGATCGATAATAGAGTGCCACTACACTCTGACTCTATAACTTGTTATGAGAGCCGGTCACCATAAATTATCGAAGGCACCCTCAATGTCCACAAAAACCGCTACAACATATTTCTTACTCGTTTCTGTGACACCTCGTCTTAATGTGATAAAAGCATCTTCTGTCGACTTCTTTTTAAAACCAAATTGCCTTTCAGAGTTTAGTCCCAGATCTTCGTAGTATGTCTGAATTCGATCAACTATTATTCGCTCATAAAATTTTCCTATTGTAGGCAATAGGGCGATTGGTCTATAAGAATTCAACTTAGATCTGTCTTTACTCTTGTCTTTTAAAATAAATATGAGCTCCGCAGTCTTCCGCTACTTGGAAAGATAGCCTCTCGGAAGCAATTATTCAATAAGTTAAATATAGCTGCACCTTTCTTAAATTATAAACATTTAAGAACTTTGTTATGAAACTTGTCAATCCCCAGTGCTTTGTTATTTTTAAGCCTTCGTATTGCCTTGTCAATTTCTATCTCCGTTATATGATTTTCAGTTATAGTTGAAGTGTTTGTCAATCCTATCTTTAATGTTTTTGTGTCTGTCATCTTCTTGTTCCAGATCATCAGAGGGAACCGCCTTTTCCATTAACGCACTGAAGGTTTCTCGCCAGCCCATCGTCGTGTGTCCCGAAGGCAACTCCAAGGAGCACGCCGTCTCAGATGTACGTATTTTCTCTCTGACTATCTTATATACTATGCTCCACGGGTCCTTGTTCCCTTCTACCGTGACAAATTCTTTCCACGATTCTTTCTTGCTTTTCCGAATCGAGGAAACGTATTTATTTCTAGTCTGTTTATAAGCCTCCTCACAGTGCTGGATAGAGTCAGCAATGTTCATTTTGCGTGCACGCAGAAGCTGTCTTTTAGTCATTTTAACGTCCTTTCTTAGATTGGCAATTTCTCTATTCCACCACGGTACCGTCTTTATTCCATTCTTTTTTCTTGGAATTGAGCGGCTACAAATCTCTTCCAAAGTCGTATTAAAAAGCTGCACCGCCTTTTCACATTTTAATGTGCCCAGTTTATCCAGTACTTCATCGTTGAAGTTTGTCTCAACTAGTTCCTCAAATGTTTCCCAGTTCGTCTCTTTAATATTAAAATTGTGTTGTTTATGTAAAATTCGACTTTTGCTCAAGCAACGGCAGTAGTTATATAGAATCAGATTATGATCACTCGTCGTACAAATGCTCGAAACATTCCAGTCCTGTACTGCTGTTACGATGTTGCCACTTACAATGGTTAGGTCTATATTAGATTCTCCCTGAGTCGTTGCAAACGTAGGCACGTCACAGGGTTTGTTCGCAATAAAAGGTTCATTGTAGATCAGGAACTCTACAATCCTGCCACGTTCGTCCGTTATTTTAGCGTTCCAAGTCGTCGATTTAGCATTTGAGTCTATTGCAATTAAAACGTCTTTTCCTCTTATCTTGTTCAAGATCCTCTAACTTCGCAAGGAATGGCTCAATCGGCAAAGAAAACTGACAGTATACGTTGACAATGTATAGCTTCTCTGTCTCAGTGGTAACATGGACGCACATGACATGTTCCGTCTCTTCGAGCAATATCCTGAAGACCTGCACTCTCTCTTCAGCAGAAACTATCGCGACCCATGGAGTATCACAATCTGGTTGTGTGACTGAGGTTCGATGACGTGAAACCTCTCACTTTGCCCCTATATGCGTAAGGCTCCTGGATACAGAGCACATCGATGTTCCGATCCCGCATAATCATTTCTAAGTCTGCCGATGCGGCAGAGGACCGCTGAGCATTTATTTGGGCCAATTGTAGTCCCATTTAATCTTGTGCCGATATATCTACATGCCGTTTATATTCCGGACACAATGCGCTTCGTATGCTAAGTTCGTCTACTTTCTTTTGTTTCGCACGCAATTTATGCAGGATGGCGTGCCACCCCTCGTACATGTAGCTTTTAAATGTTCTTTACTGCCACAATTCTCGCAAAGCTGGTCAGTGGCCTCGCAGTTCTTCGCTATGTGTCCGTATCCGTGGCATTTGAAGCATCTCATTATGTTCACATATTCTTTAATCCTATATGTCCGCCACATCATGAATATCCTCGATTTACTTATTAAGTCGCTATACAGCAACCCCGGCAGTTGTACAATCCAATGCACTCTGCTCTCGGAAGTCTTGATTTTAAATTTAAAATTGATATCTTTTATAAGATCGTCAAATAGACTTTCGTCCAAATTGTCTAAATTCTTGTTTATTAAGTCGTCTTTCAGATCCTCTGGTTTCAGATCCGACTCCACATCATATATAATCAAGGAAGGATTGATTTTGCTCGGCTCTTCTGTTTTTAATCCTATTTTCCTTAAGTCAGTATGTTTCATTAGATCCACGTCTCGCTTGTCTTTAACTTCCACGACAATTCCTTTATTCCTCATCTGTCTGATTCCTTTAACTTTTAACTTATTCCTCAAACCTTCTAGACCCTTTACCAGATCCTGTTTTATCTGCTCGTTATTTCTCTTATCTTTTTCCTCAATTGGTTTTATCAAGACAACTTCATGTTCATTTCTAATTTTCTTTTCTGTTCCAGGTATCATCGCGGGAGCGGCTTGGCCCACCGGGTGGGACAACACCTGAGCATACGTCTTCGAGGAACCTTTATTCTGGTAAGTAGCTTTAAATTTCTCTATCTCCATTCTATCTGCATAAAGTTTGCTCTCAAGGAAGCTCCATTTGCTCAGAATAAATTTTATAGCGCTTTTAGAAATTTTGTTATTCTCATTAAACAAGAACTCCACGGCCGTTCTTTCCTTAACAATATCGGCTAGAACCGATTTGTCTTCCACAGAGTAATCTCTATCTATCTCAGCCAGTTCCGTTGCTAAGGTTCTTTGCTCCACACAGGCTATATCTATCCTGGATTCAGGCTTTCCCGCTGGCGGAGATCGAGGAGTAGAAGTACTCCTCCTAAATATTTCCGTTTCCATGTTCGCGTCCGGGGTCTTAGGCTTAGTCGTCGTTTTTATCAATCCAATTTTTAGTTTTAAATTTAGTTTATTTTTGTCCATTTTAGTCCCACGAGTATGAGAGAAATAAATTCAAACCACAACTGTACTGGATGGCACAAAGTTACCGTCGGGAACCACGAGGAAGTGTGAGTACACTGACTTGACACAGGAGAGGCTGATGAATGCGCATCCTGTATCCTACAACGTACGCTCTCTTCCAGATTCTCGGGGTTCGTGAGAGGCTGAGGACCTAACCAGAGGTCTAAATCGCTTCAACGGCCCAACTATCGCTTCTCAAGACCCCGGGCTTACCTGCTCTACATCACCTACGCTTTCGGAGGCAAGCTCAGCAGAGCAGTGACATCCAGACGTCCTAGAGAGAAGCATGGTTATTCTGAGGAAACGCAGTCGCCTCGTACCGCGAGCCATTACCCAGCAATTTTTCTCCTATTCGCTGGCTCGACCAGAACAGCAGGCAGGCAGGCCATGCACTGCCAAAAGGCCACCTTTTTCATCACATGCTGACGGTGCATAAATATTTTTCGATGCTGCGCGACAGACAGCATCTCTAGCGGCGACGTGTGGTTTTCGCCGCTTCGGCAAATTTTGACGAATCTTGGTGTTGCTCCGCGCGCGCGCGCGTGCCACGGCCGAGCACCCATATGGGGCAGCCAACGCACAAGACATGACCTCACGAGGTCAGCACTCTGCTAAGCACCAAGAGGTGAAGTTTCACAAGGTCACACCTGGGCGCGCCTCTCGGTGGTCGGCGTGTTGCTTGCGGAACAGACATGACCATACGAGGTCAGCGCTCCACTAAACACCAAGAGGTGAAGTTTCACAAGGTCACACCTGAGCGCGCCTCTCGGTGGCCGGCGTGTTGCTTTTAGAGCCGACCCCGAAAATGGTAGAGCAGTGAAAATTTTGTAAAATTATAAAATTAAGAGATTTATTCCTCATGGTGGAGAGCATTGGTGAGCCACCTTATAAAAGAGGAAATTTTTCCTCAGGGTGGAGAGCATTGAATCCACCTTAGCGCGTCGCAACTCGGCCGCGGGAGACGCTACCAGCGAGCACGAGCATTGAGCGCTCTTGGACTGATCTTCGGGATCGCACCCAGACGGGGACCAATATACGCGGCGGCAGCGTGCGTCTCGTCCTGATCAAAATTCAAATTCAGGACACGCCGCGCCACATGATGACCGGTCCCTCCATCCAGACGCAATCCCGCGCCTAAGATCAGCCCGTTCAGGAGCAGGTACGCCATCGGAGCTCGGCAGGCGAGCCAAAGCATCGCGAAGAAACGTCCTCTCCCTACTTTCTTCCTTGGATATTTTATTTTATTTTATTTATTTATTCATTTATTCACTTATGGGCCCCCGCCTCCTAGGGCCCTTCACTGCCTCTACCCGGGTCGCTAAAGCGCCAGAGGTCAATTTCGCACTCCCGCCGCCCCAAGCGGCCTAGCCAGCCGTAGCCAACTTCGCTTAATCCACCAAGATCATTTCTGTTATTTATTTACCACTATCTTTTTCCTTTCTGTCATCATTTCTGCATATTCTGATCTCACCATCTATTAGATTCATGCGGGACGACTCACTGTACGTCCCGACAGTAGATAGGGACATTATTACATATTATAAAGACTCGTCAACTGCGGCACTCGAGCTGGTAGCTCATCTCCGCCTTAATTCATAAAGATTTGCATTCAATAATATTATTTATTCCTTAACTTTCTAGTCATTTTGTTTATACTCATATTCAAAAACACAATTAATTTTAATTTTAATCTCAACTTTGTCTTAGCCTTTAGCCAACAGCGACCTATTTGCGCTGTTGTTGCCCATCCCTGACCACGAGAAGGTAGGCTTCTACTGTCAACGAATGCTATATACTCTCACTCTTTACATTTATAAATTTCCAAATTAATATAATTTACTCAGACAAAACTGTATTCAACCTATTAATAATTAATTAATTAATATACAAATTTAATAATTTCTCTTAATGTAGACCACTTTACAAAAGTACAGGAATATGTTCAAAAGAAACAAAAACAGAAACAAAAACAAAAAGGCAGAATTAACGCCAAAATTTTCAGTGCCAAGCAAACAAATAAATAAATATTACAAAAAGGTCCATGACGATACATACAAAAACCAATAACAAGAGACCAAACTTCACAAATATATTTCTGCCAGTTTAGGAGTTCCTAATTTTGAGAAGCTCATTCGTAAACCTAGTAAACTGATAGAATTCCATTTTATCTTCTATCAACATATGTAAGCTAATTATATTACATCTATTTTTGATCCTGTCATACCTTAAAGCTTCATATCCAGGGCACTCAAATATCATGTGATCAATATCTTCTTCCTTTTCATTACAGACAGGGCAATCAGGTGTTAATGATGCACCTCTATTATATAAGGTACCATTTATTGAACCGTAACCAGTAAGGATTTGTACTGTTCTAAAATCTGGCTTGAACCACTTATCTATAACGAAAGGCACATCAGGTATAAATTTAAGTAAAGTCCTACCGTGGATATTTACATTCCATGTTCTCTGCCAATGCTGATTTATAGCTATTTCAATAATCTTCTTTTCTTTTCGAAAGTCAAGTATAAAATCAGGATCATCATCTGGCACAAAGGTATATTCGTTCCACTTAACATACTCTTTTTTCCTAACCTTGTAAATGATAAACTTTTGTGTTACATACAAATTCAGCGGCAGAGCCCCAGCAATGACTTGCAACGCCGCAGTAGAGGTAGTCCTGCAGGCTCTACTTAACATCAATAACAAAACTCTGTATGTTATTTAACTGCCTTATAATATATTTCTTATCAACTTTGTCATACCATGCAACCGAGCCATATGTAATTATAGGTAAGAAAAGGCTCTTATAAAAGATCTCAATAGTCCTTCTCTTGAGGCCCCAATCCTCTTTCACTATTCTTCGAATCATGCCTGCCAATTTGATTAATTTTTCTCTAGTAGCTTTCATGTGCGGAACAAAATTCAATCTAGTATCCAAGGACACCCAGATATTGTACGATTCGACAAATTGTATATTCCTGCTATCTATCTTGACAATTGGATACCTTCCCTTGCTCATACTGCCTTTAACTAGCATCGCTTTAGTTTTATCTACTGCAATCTTTAACTTATGATTCCTACACCAAGTCAAAATTAACTCTATTGCAGCGTAACTTTTCGTTTCTATATCTTTCCTACTCTGTCCATTTATAATGACCATCAAGTCATCAGCATATGCAATTGTATAAATATTATTTCTTTCTAACTTCCATTTCATTTAATAATACATCCATACACCAATTTCACGCAAGAGGGCCCAAAATTGAGCCCTGGGGACAGCCCTTCTCCATAGCTTTTTCAATTTTATCATATCTAGATGCCATAGACATAATCCGATTTTTCAAATAGTGCTTAATTATGCAGAATAGATTATTAGAGCAATCAGCTCCGATTAATCTAAGAAGGATAGCAGGCCACCAAAGATTATCAAAGGCTCCAGCAATATCAATAAAAATAGCAACGACATATTTAGAGTCACTACATTTAATTATTTGCATAGCATGATAGAGAGCATCCTCTGTAGAACTATTCTTCTTAAAACCATACTGCAATCGACTTACTAATTGTCTGTCCGTGTATGTACATTGTATTCTTAGAGCAATAATTCTCTCATAAACTTTTCCTAATACGGATAGAAGCGCAATTGGCCTGTATGAGCCAACATCAGATGGATCTTTTTGCTCATTTTTTAAGATTGCCTTGATTTTAGCCATCTTCCACTCATCCGGAAAAGTTACATTTCTAAAGCAATTATTAAGCAAATTTAGATAGATCTCATTATCAACCTTCCAAACCGCCTTAATTATTTCTGGATTAAAGTTATCCGGACCTGCAGCTTTCTTACTTTTAGTCAATTTAATTGCTTGGTCAATTGCCTCAGCGGTAATATCCGGCTCGACATTAAAATTTAAGTATCCTTCTACTTTATTTATAACATCCATGTCCTCATTACTAAATGTTTCCTTATCAATAGTCGGAACAATTTTATCCATCAACTTAAACACCGTCTCTCCACGACCAGGTAGTGTCATTACCTTTCCCTATCATGTAAAAATAATTGTTATTTATTAACCGATTTCTTGTTAGTTTGTATACAATACCCCAGGGATCTGAATTTCCTATTTCCTTTACAAAGTCTTGCCAAGATCGCTTTTTCTTTAATCTGACTCTAGCTACATATTCGTTTTTGAACTTTTTAAATTTTTCCTTAGCACAATCTAATTCAACCTGATTCAAAACCTTCAATCTACGAAGATACTGAAAATACCTCTTGGATTTCATCACATTCTTCCTAAGCTCAGTCAATTCTCGACTCCACCATGGCACTGACCTAATCATCTTCTTAAATTTTATTGTTTTGTTACAGACCAAATACAATTTCCTGGACAAAAGCTGCACTGCCTGATCTGGATGCTCATCTCTCAATTGTTTTTTAACCTGTGGTGTAAAATGTTCCTTCAATAGAAGAGCAAATGAATCCCAATCAGCTTTCTTTGTATTATAATACTTTTCTTCATTTATAACGACTCTACGAGTATCAGTCTCGCCAGCTATGTTAAAGAAAAAGCGTTATGATCGCTAACAATAATCTAAGACTACTTTCCAGCTAACTATATTTTTCGTTACATTTGAGGAAACTAGGGTAACATCTATATTTGATTCTCCATTTAAAGAGCAAAAAGTTGCCGGATTATTCGGCTTATTAGCTACAATCAAATTTTTAGCTAAAATAAATTCATCTATTTTTTCTCCTCTCTCATCAATCCCACTTGAGAACCACGTAGACGAGTTGGCATTTACATCAGCACAAATTATAATCTTTTTATTTTTAGCTTGAATATTATTTAAGATCTTATCAATTACGTTTAAGTAAGGATCTACCTCATGCGAAAATTGAAAATATGCTGAAATAAGAAAAAACTCGTCATTAGATGAGATTACTTGTGCGCAAACTACGTGATCGCAATTATCGATAACCAACTGCGTAACATCGTAACTAGAATTTAACACAATTATTGCCGCCTGAGGGGCCCTTGTCGGGCTGTATAGTTCTTGCGTTGCCAGGGGAGTATCCTTTAATTATGCCTCTATATGAATGTGGCTCTTGTAACATTACATCAACATTCTGCTTCAGATTAGCTCTAACATCAGCCGCAACAGAGCTAGATCTTTGTGAATTCAATTGAAGAATTCTAGTTCCATCGTACCTTTTTATAATATAAATCTAGTTCTTTTATATTCAGGACACTTGGTGTCTTTTATAGAGTGATTAATATCTTTCCTCCTTGCTCTCTTGCAATTTATGCAGGTTGCATTATCTTTTCTGGGGCAATCCTTCTTAAGATGTCCTTCATCTCCACATTTTTCGCAAATTTGATTAGTAGTTATACAATTTTTAGCTGTGTGTCCGTAATTAAAACATTTGAAACACCTAGTAATGTTAACAAATTGTTCGATTCCGTGAGATAGGAAATTAATATAAATTCTTCCTTTTGCTATCAAGACTATAAATCTCTATAGGAACTTCTAGAATCCAATTTATTTTATCTATTTTTAGTTGCAATATTAAAGCGGAAAACAATCTGATCCTTTATTTTCTCTTTATCTATTGATAAATTATTCAAATTCTTAGACCACAGCTGTTCTATTATATCACTCTTAGCTAAGTTTTTATCTACATCATAAATAATTATGGTAGGACCAAGTTTTTTGGGATTCTCCGCTTTAAGGCCAATCTCCTGCCAATTAACTTTTTTAACTAACTGTATATCTTTTTCACTATCTAATTCAACGACTATTCCTTTATTCCTCATTCTACGTAAATTTTTAACCTTTGTTCGAAACTAGTCGAACTTTAAAAAAAAAGGAAAGGGGTCAAGGCTCGAATAATTGCATTCGACCAGAAAGAGAGTCGAGGGCCCGACCGTTCATTCGGCGCCCCTGGCAGCCGGTAACGAAATATCGCTTTGTTAGCGACAATTCAAAACAGCGCTCGCCCTTCTCGAAAGATCTAACAACAATAAATAACCCGTTATATCGTTCAATTTAAACGTTGTCTCGGTAACTGTCGAGTTCACGAAAAATCGGGATCTTTCGAGAAGGGCTTGAGTATAAAGCGACGCGATCGCGGAGCACTGCGCCTTTTGTCTAAAAGTATCCGACGTGCTCATTTCGCTCTCTTAGATTAAAAGTTCATCCGTTGCTCGCGGAATCTATCGAATCTCTCCGTTGCTTGCGGATTCTATAAAATTCAGCTCGAGTTTTACGCTCGTTATTTCTTTGCTTAATTAAAAGGACTGTAAATATATTAGAACTGTAAATATCTTAAACTTATTGTGTAATTGGGACTTAAAATAAAAGACTGTACATAGACACTTATACATATATCGGGACTTTATGTTCTCTCTCTATCGTGCCGCGCTCACTTCCCGGTCTATTCTCGCGCTCTCTCAAACATTTGCTGGTCCTTCGAGCCGGATCGCTTGTCCGGTGCCGTGCAGTGAAGTGAGTGACCGTGCCCTTTCAGTGACCTTTCGTGCTATTCCGGACAGTGTCTGCCAAAGAAGAGAGGAATCATGAGTCGGAAAGCGGAATTATTAATTACCGCCGCAACAGATCTCTACGGCAAAATCGCCCGCACTCATGATAATCTGTTGAAGCTGGGCGCTGCCAAAATCACGGTGGGCGCCGTGGAGGCGCGCTTGCAGTCCTTGGAAAAGTATTGGTCCAAATTCGACACACACAACGACGAGCTCCTGAGCTACTTAGACCAAATCGCAGATTCGGAGTACTTAAGGCTCGACATACCTGCTCTGGCTGAGGAGGTATACCTCAGTAATAAAGGTATGCTGCTAGACCTTCTACGTAGCCTCAAGACCGAGGAAAAGGAAGCTGCTACGAAGGCTCGAGAGCCGTCATCTCAGGCTCCTCGCACTACTCTTCCACGAATACAGCTGCCACCGTTTTCTGGGCTTTACCAGGACTGGCCCTCCTTCCGGGACCTCTTCAGCTCCATCATCGGCCAGGACACCGCTATCTCCCAGGTAGAAAAGCTGCATTACCTGAGGACGTGTCTGAAAGGAGAAGCGGCTTTATTAATTGGAGATCTGCCAGTGACCGGTGAAAACTTTATACGAGCGTGGACGGAGCTTACTCGCCACTACGAGAACCAACGTCTCCTGGTTCGTTCCTATCTTGCTCGCTTCTCGTCTCTTCCGGCACTAAAGGGTGAGTCTGCTTCTGATTTGCGCAAGCTATTACACGGAGTTATTAATACGGTCAGTTCGCTCGAAAGCATTGGCAGACCGATCACGAGCAGCGAAGACCTTTTCGTCTACTCCGTAGTAGAACGTCTTGATCCTCGGTCGCGGCGGGAATGGGAGCATTCCATCAAAGGCACGACGGAGCCGCCGTCGTATGCCACGTTGAGAGCGTTCCTTGACGAAAGGCTACAAACTCTCGAGGCTCTTCAACCTTCCAAGGTCGCGACGGAGTCCGCTTCTCCAAAATCAAACCGAGCAGCGCGCGTGCAACATGCTCGAAAATCAGAAGGCAAGCCCGGTCGTTGCTCCGTCTGCCAGCAGGACCATTATATAATGTTCTGCGACGGATACAAGTCGAAGACCGCCGCCGAAAAAAAGCAGCTCATCAAGGCCGCCAACTTGTGCCTCAACTGCCTGGGCAAGCACAAGACTGACGAGTGCGCGTCGAAAAAGTCGTGCTCCGCGTGTGGAGAGAGGCATCACACGACATTGCACGACGCGTGTAAGGAGTTCGCGGTCGCGAAAACAGCGCACACCTCGCGTTATTCGCCGGAGACTCCCATCGCCGTCCTACTCGCGACGGCACGCGTTCGCGTTAAGGACCGATTCGGAGTCACGCACGTCGCTCGAGCCCTGGTGGACCAGGGCTCCGAATCCTCGCTGGTCTCCGAAGCGTTGGTGCAACGCTTGCGACTTGCCCGAACATCCGTAGCAGTGTTCGGCGTCGGCGGGAAACACACCGGCTGCGCCCGCGGAAAGGTGGCCCTGAGGTTATCTCCTCTAGGAGGCGGATCCACGATGACGGTCTCAGCATTAGTGTTCCCCCGCCTCACTATCTACGACGGCGGAATCAAGGCTGACTCACGCTCGTGGACTCATCTCAGCGGATTGGAGCTAGCTGACCCGGACTTCCTGATAGCTGACCCTGTGGATATCCTGCTGGGCGCGGACGTGTATGCGGCTATCTTGCAGGAAGGGCTCCGTAAGGGTAAACAAAATGAACCCGTGGCTCAGAGAACTTCACTGGGATGGATTCTTTCCGGTATCGTTAGCTCGCCAGCCGCTCCTCGCCACGCCCTCACTCACGTCTGCCGCACCGAGGAGGACCTGCCTGCGCTCGTCCGGCAATTCTGGCAACAGGAGGAACTTCCTGTCCGAGAATCGTCTCCAAATCCTGAGGACTAGAAGTGCGAAGATTTCTTCCGTCAAACTCATTCTCGCACGCTCGATGGTCGCTATATGGTCCGTCTTCCGGCAGTCGAGCCACTGCCGAATCTTGCTGCCACGCGCCGATCAGCTCTTCGGGTCCTTTCAAGTATGGAGCAGAGGTTCACCCGAGAGCCCCGCCTGCAACAGATGTACAAGGACTTCATGAGGCAATACGAAGACTTAGGTCACATGAGCCTAGCGGGCCCTGCGGCCTCAAACAGGGTCAGTCACCTACCTCATCACGGCGTTATGCGCGAGGCCAGCTCCTCAACGAAGCTCCGCGTAGTTTTCAACGGTTCTTCACACGTGCCGTCAGGGGCTTCTCTAAACCAGAGCCTCCTTGTGGGACCGAACTTGCTTCCACAACTTGCGGATATCTTGCTACGGTGGAGACGTCATCGCTACGTCCTAGCGACGGACATAGAAAAAATGTATCGCCAGATACTCGTGCACCCCGACGATCGAGACCTGCAAAGAGTTTTGTGGCGTTACGACGAGATCAACGAAATCCAAGAATACCAGCTTAACACGGTGACCTACGGACTTGCCTGTGCGCCATTCTTGGCTATGCGTACGCTCCGACAACTCGCGGATGATGAAGAGGAGAGATATCCTCGTGGAGCTGCTGTCACCCGCCGCGATGTCTATATGGACGACGTGCTCACTGGCGCGGACACTCTCGAGGAAGCGTTGGCAATGCAGCGGCAGCTAAAGGACCTCTGCTTGGCGGGCGGCTTTCCACTACGAAAGTGGTCGTCGAACGACCCGGCCCTCTTGGCTAATATTCCTGCTGAGCATCGGATGCAAAAGGAAATTCGCGAATGGCAGTCGCACGAGGCCCACGCGATGCTCGGCCTCCAATGGCATCCTGCCACTGACTGCTTCTCATTTTCGACGCGTCATATCACGGTGACTCAGATCACGAAACGCACGGCTCTTTCTCTGACGTCTCGTCTTTTCGATCCTCTCGGGTGGCTAGCTCCCACCATAGTGAGCGCCAAAATCTCCTTACAAAAAATCTGGCTTCAAGGTCTCGGATGGGACGATCCTCTCGGCGATGCCCTCGCTAGGAGATGGATCAATTATCAAGCGGAGCTCCCGCTGCTTGAACAGATACGAGTTCCCCGGTGGGTCGGCCAGTACTCATCAACCACCAAGATCGAAGTGCACGGGTTTGCTGATGCCTCCAAGAGTGCCTACGCCGCCGTAGTTTACCTGCGGTTAAACCAGGACGAATCATGGACCACTGCCTTGCTGGCTGCCAAAACAAAGGTTGCTCCGCTGAAACAAGTGTTGTTACCTCGCCTCGAACTCTGTGCGGCCACACTCCTTGTGCGACTCGTTTCTCATCTCCGATCAGTGCTTGACCTTTCAAAGGCCCCCACGCATCTTTGGTCGGACTCCACGGTGGCTCTGGGATGGATAAGAGGACATCCTTCTCGATGGCAGACCTACGTGGCAAACAGGGTGTCCGAGATCCAGACGACCACTCCGGACGCGCTATGGCACCACGTTCCCGGGCGTGAGAACCCAGCGGATTGCGCTTCCCGCGGTTTGTCACCCCGCGAGCTCGTCGGACACGAACTCTAGTGGCAAGGTCCTTCGTGGCTCACGATGGACGCTCTTGACTGGCCAAAGACAAGGATTCCGCTTGACGAGGAAACGTTACTCGAGAAAAGAACTAAGGTCCACGCAACCGGAGCCACTTCCAAGGAGCCTGATGAGTTGCTGCGGTTCTCATCCTTCAGCCGACTGTTGCGCGTGACGGCGTGGTGTCGACGCTGGCTCCATCGACGGAAGAGCAAGGGTTCACCAACCGCCGAACCGGATTCTGTCCTCGGAGAATCCCTTTCCACGGCCGAACTCGACGACGCCCGACTGCAATGGATCCGACAAATTCAGGCTGAAAAATTCAAAGCAGAGTTAATTGCCTTGCGACAAGGTCGAAATCTGTCTAAATCAAGTCAGCTCAATCGTCTTACTCCTTTTTTAGATCCTCAAGGTCTTCTCCGTGTAGGCGGGCGCCTGAAGCACGCGCTCCTGGCGTACGATGAGCGACACCCCATCATCCTGCCTAGCGCCTCTCACCTCACACGACTCATCATCGACGCCTACCATCTCCGCTCACTTCACGGTGGAGTTCAGTTGACCTTGGGTCTATTGCGGCAACGTTATTGGATTCTTCGAGGCCGCGCTATCGTCAAACTGCGAATCCACCAGTGCGTGACGTGCACGCGATGGCGGGCGGCGACTCGCCAACAGATCATGGGCAACCTTCCTCGAGAGCGGGTAACACCGGCGAGGCCATTTCTTCATGCCGGGATAGATTATGCCGGACCCATTCTTCTGCGGACAACCAAGGGGCGAGGTCATCGGACTAACAAGGCCTTTATCGCCATCTTTGTCTGTCTGGCTACGAGAGCCGTGCATCTGGAGGCCGTCTCAGACTACACCGCGGACGCCTTCCTAGCAGCGCTACGCCGATTCATCTCTCGGCGTGGCGTGTGCAGCACCATCCGCAGCGACTGCGGCACAAACTTCGTCGGAGCCGACGCTCAACTGAGAGCCCTCTTCACGGCGAGTAATCCGGAGCGACGTGCAATTGAGCAGCGGCTTGCGGCAGAGAGCATCCAGTGGAAATTCAATCCACCATCAGCACCCCACTTTGGCGGCATATGGGAAGCCGCCGTTAAGTCGGTGAAACATCACCTGCGTCGGGTGCTGGGCGACGCCACGCTGACCTACGAAGAGATGAGCACTCTGCTCGCACAGATCGAGGCGTGTCTAAATTCTCGTCCGTTACAGGCACTTTCAGATGATCCGGATGACACTGCTGCTCTTACGCCGGGACACTTCCTCGTGGGTTCCGCACTGACAGCCATCCCGGAACCGTCACTGGCGGATCAACCAGCGAATCGCCTCACCCGTTGGCGCCTCATCCAGCAGATGCGAGACCACTTCTGGGATCGATGGGTCAAGGAATACCTCCACGGACTCATCCATCGTCCTAAGTGGTGGAACAAGGACGACGAATTCCAGATCGGCCGCTTATGCCTCATACGTAATGAGGCCACACCACCGACGCGATGGCCTTTAGCGCGCATCGTGCGTGTCCATCCGGGCGAGGATGGACAGATCCGCGTCGTGTCGGTCCGGACAGCCAAGTCGGAGCTGACTCGCCCGATTACGAAGCTCGTCCTCTTGCCGAAAGGCGACGAGTCGGCGAAAGACCCTCCTCTGTAAAAAAAAAAAAAAGGGGGGGGGGGAATCTTGTAAATAATCATTGTATAGAAGTCTAGTTATAATCATTTGTTAATAATTACCTGTCGTCACTTGTAGATAACTATTTCGCGAATCCGTGTTGTTCTCTTGCTCACGCACTTCACTCGCATTCACTTAAAAAAAAAAAACTACGGACTCGAATTACGCCATTCATGTAAATTTCAACGGTACGCGAGAGGGGCTTCGTAAAGCCTTTAGTAGAAACCGCCGAGATTTCGGCCGTCTTTTCGTATCTTTTCGCCCGAAGCATCGGGCAAGGCGGGCGGGATGTTCGAAACTAGTCGAACTTTAAAAAAAAGGAAAGGGGTCAAGGCTCGAATAATTGCATTCGACCAGAAAGAGAGTCGAGGGCCCGACCGTTCATTCGGCGCCCCTGGCAGCCGGTAACGAAATATCGCTTTGTTAGCGACAATTCAAAACAGCGCTCGCCCTTCTCGAAAGATCTAACAACAATAAATAACCCGTTATATCGTTCAATTTAAACGTTGTCTCGGTAACTGTCGAGTTCACGAAAAATCGGGATCTTTCGAGAAGGGCTTGAGTATAAAGCGACGCGATCGCGGAGCACTGCGCCTTTTGTCTAAAAGTATCCGACGTGCTCATTTCGCTCTCTTAGATTAAAAGTTCATCCGTTGCTCGCGGAATCTATCGAATCTCTCCGTTGCTTGCGGATTCTATAAAATTCAGCTCGAGTTTTACGCTCGTTATTTCTTTGCTTAATTAAAAGGACTGTAAATATATTAGAACTGTAAATATCTTAAACTTATTGTGTAATTGGGACTTAAAATAAAAGACTGTACATAGACACTTATACATATATCGGGACTTTATGTTCTCTCTCTATCGTGCCGCGCTCACTTCCCGGTCTATTCTCGCGCTCTCTCAAACAACCTTAATATCATTTTTATGCTTATAAAGTACTTTACACATATTATCTTTAATCTCATCATTATTACGAGGATCTTCTTCTTTTTCTGGCTTAATAAGAAACACTGCAGGCAGGGGTCCGCATGGAGGAGGTGGGCTCAAGAAGAGAGAGGAAGCAGCCCTAGCAGCCTCCGCATAAATGGATGGAGTCCTAGAAGCAAGATACGTCGATTTGGTCACTACAGTCTGCTTTTTCTCATAATTTTCTTTCTCTTCTAATCTTCCTTTCAACTTTTGATTTTCACAGATGCTATCAGCTTATTTTCTAGTTCTGACCACCTAGGCATTATAAATTTTATAGCTGTTCTATTAATCTTATTAGAGTCTTTATAAAGCAACTCCTCCAATTCGCTTCTAAGAGCCTTAACTCCATCATAATTATTCTCCATGGGAAGGAGGTCATTAGTAGGATCTGCTAATCTAGTTCTTTTAGTACCTCGACTGTTCGAACTAGATGTCGAGTCATTTCTTGATCTACAAGGATGGGATAATTTAATCTCCTCACAATCTTTATTAAACTCCAACGCGTCGCTTTCTCTTACTGTGTTTTTCGTTTTCAATATCCATGTGCATCCCACGAGTATGGTTGGATATACAGTCCGCCCAGGTAGAGCCCCCAATGCCTGGGTAAGGCGACTTAAATACAGCTAAAGTTGCGCCAGGTTCTTTAGCGGGATCGTTCGCGACCGCGTGGTTTTCCGTCTTCGCGGCCATACATCCATCGGCACGATGCCTTCCACCTTGGATTAAGACGTTGACGCACACTTTGTCTGGTTCTTCACCTCTAATCTGTCTGGCAAGGTTGAACCTACCGGGAGTCAAGTTCCCGCCAGCATAGCTTAGAGGATCATCAGAGCACGCAAGCTCCCACACCCCGTCAAGGTGGTGCGTCACGTGGGAGAGTAGATAGGGACATATAATGTAATTAGTTTAACGTGCGATGCCTACCGCAAAGCCTAACCCGCACGACCCCCGGGCAGGGTATCGGGATTGGGATACGCCCAATCAGCGCGTTATCATCGAAGCAGTAACTACTAGTATTGCGACCAGGTTGTAGGACCCGGAAGCGACCCACTGGTTGGGGCGAACGACTGTCCACGCTCTACCAGCTAAGCAGGCTGGTACCCGAACTGTATATTACGCAGCTCCTCCGTCGGGGTCCTAACGCCCCTGGCCAACATGTAGCTATCAACACACTACCCCCACGAGTCCTACCGCAATTGCTGAGTCGGGGGACAAGTCCCCCGGGGCAACCCAGCTCCCATGGTACCGGCCAAGATCACCGGTTGGATCTTCGTGGCCGAGGCCACTACCGGTTGAGGATCCCACAATCCTCGGCATGGGTCGACCAGCTCGGGTGTGTGAGGCCGCCACACCTCAAAAGACGCACTGCAGGAATCAGACCGAAGTCCTTTCTACCTGAGGCATCTCCCCTGCACACCTCACAATACCCCACATTTATACGTTCCCACTCATCCTTCTCCTTTCAAACACACGCAGCAAACTTGCATATTCTATCATACCCATCCTTACACTACAGCACATCACCCACATCCACACTACCATCCGCCCGCACAATCACACCCCATTCGCTCAACCCTCTCAAGTCTCCATATAGCGGACATTCTATCAATACATGCTTCCAGTCTTCACACTCAGCCCCAAACGCACATCCCGCCGTCCCACTCAATCCTCTCTCATACAAGAACGCATTCATACTTCCGTGACCTGTCAAGATGAAGCCCACCCACAAACTTGGCTCAAACAGCACATTCATCTCGGCAAATCTCACATTCTTAATACTTATACGTCACTCGCCCAGATTTGCATTCATCCCATCTTCTCTGCCACATATCATACAATCTGTCATCCACCAGTTTCATCCGCTCATTCTCATCCATTCCTCTCAACTCGTTATCATCAACCACACCACTCATTTACACTGTAATCTCTCTTCATCTTGAACCTTACACTCCTCCTCATACACTCTAAATCCCACGGCAAACCACCCATCAACACTTGCATCGCCGCCGTAGAAACGGTCCTACACACATTCAAACACGCACACAGAACCACTCGCTGACATCTATTCATCATATCCCTCGCATACCCAAATCTCATCATACCACACCACACACTCGCTCCATACATAACGCAAGTAGAGAACAGCCCCTTATATAACACACGCACTGCCTTCTTACGCAAGCCCCATTCGCTCCTCAGTACACGCCGTAGTTTACCTACCACATTCACACACTCTCCTCAAGCACACCAGGTGCGGCTTGAAGCTCATCCTCTCACCCATCCACACACCTCACACAGCTAACATACTTTACATTAACACCATTCACTCTTACACTCGGTCGTCTCGTCGCAGCCATACTACCTTTAATAAGCATGCACACCGTCTTTTCCTCGGACACACTTACACCCACTCACTCCCCATTCGTACACAGCTCTCATCCACTCGGTACCCATTCTCTCCAATTCCACTCGGCTTTGTCCCTCCACAATCAGCAACAAATCATCCGCATACGCAACTACCTTACACCCAGACCCGCGCAGCCGCCACAGCAAGTCGTCCATCATAAGGTTCCATATAAATGGACCGCAGATGGACCCGAGCGGGTTCCGTTAGCGCACGGTGCGATAGCGCACCAACCCGATAGCACACGAAAAATTGACACAATTCCCGGTAGCGCACCAACCCGATAGCCCACGTCCCGATAGCACACAAAATAAATCGCGCACAATCCCGATAGCGCACCAACCCGATAGCACACCAACCCGATAGCGCACGAAAGCACTATCCCCTCACACACGCACTCTCTCACACACACACACACACGGGGGGGAGCTAGGGGGGCCTTCGGCCTCCCTCCCGCACCCACCCCGTCCCCCTCGCTTCGCGTGAAAAGTTGCAAAGTGAACCCGTGCGCTATCGGGTTGGTGCGCTATCGGGATTGTGCGCGATTTACTTTGTGTGCTATCGGGACGTGTGATATCGGGTTGGCGCGCTATCGGGAATTGTGTCAATTTTTCGTGTGCTATCGGGTTGGTGCGCTATCGCACCGTGCGCTAACGGGACCCTCCCGATGGACCCCTGCGGGCAGCCACGACAGGCATCCTTCCATACAGTCTCACGCACCCCTTTCATACACACCCGCCTATCACTAAAATAACTCCTACAACCCCATTTCCTCACACCAGATCTCACGCAGTTTCTCAAGCACACAATCCCATTCTAAATTGTCAAACGCTCCCCTGAAGTCCACGAACACACCTAGAACATACTTCTTCGTCGACGCATTCACCCACTCAAGCACACAGTTCCACGCATCCTCGGTCGACCGGCCCCTCGTAAAACTAAACTGTGCGTCACACATTCTTCCATACATCATTCGCTCTAGTCTTCTCACCATCATTCTCTCAAGCACTTTTCCAAGCACAAATAGTAAACATATGGGCCGGTACGACCCTGGTTCAGACCGCACTTTATCGGGGGACTTAAGCAACACAACCACTCTCGCAGACTTCCACGCCACGGGAAAACAGCCAGTGCTCAGACACACATCATACACTCTCTTCAGCCAAACCGGTATCGCTCTCCAAATCATACGCAACATCTCCGTGCTTACCCCATTCAGACCGGGTGCCTTCTTCAATCTCATCGACTTTATAGCCTCACTCACTTCTTCCCACTCAAACTGTCTTTCCTCCATTTGCACTATACCCACACGTTCCACACTCGCTCGTGCAGCCAGGAAGAACCTATCGAACAACACATCCACGCTCTCTCTCCTCGTACTCGTCATTCTATCACCAACTTTCATACTACTCAATAGGTCACGACTCTATTTCCCCATGCACACTCTATACACTTCACCCTACGGATCCTGATTACCTTTCGTGCCCACAAACTGTTTCCAGTTTGCCTCTTTCGATCTCCATATATACTCCTTACTCGCTCGCCTATATTCATCCGTCCTCGCATTCGTTCTGTCCCTATCATCATCTTTCCTCGCACGCCTACACTTCCTTACTTTCCTCTTCAGTCTCTCTAATTCTTCCGTCCACCATACAAGCTTCCTTGCTAACTTGGGCTTATGCCTCTTCAGCCACCTATCATTCGCACTCAGGATCCATCTCATCACATTCTCCAACATTTCATTCGCATTCATCTCATCATTTATAAATGTGGCATTTTCAGCCGCACTCTCCACAAGATCACTCATACCCTTCCCAGTCTGCAACCTTACATATCCATCTACATACATCTTCAGTCACGCCGACAGTATCGTCCCACATCATCCGTATCAGTATCACATTGTGATCACTAATACCCCAGTCAGGCATTATTTCCCATTCGAACCGGCACCCCACACACGCATCGTTCACGAGAGTGACATCAATGTCACTCTCACCATTCGGGCCGCTAAACGTGAAGCTTTCGCTTGGCACGTTTAGCACATTCATACCATTCGCAACAATCCATTCCTCGAGAGCTCTACCGCGCATCTCACTCTCTCTGCTACCACCTTCCCCCTTGCTAAACCACAAGGGAGAGATGGCATTCGCATCCATACCCACCAACACTCGTTTTCCCCTGGACATCATTCGCACATTGTCCATGTATGCCAAGTAAGGCTCGATACACTTACCATACTGGCAATACATGAACACCACGTATAAATCGCCAAAATCCCCCTTTATCCATACACACACACCAAATTCATTCGTACATTCTCTCACACACATCATATCTAAGCTAAGATCACTCACGGCAACTGCTGCCTTAATTGATTCACTCTCGCATGCAATAACATTCATACTCACCGGCAGAACGGTCACACGCCCAAATCTCACATACGGCTCCTGCAGCAGTGCCACACTCACGCGCCGTTCACACAACCACTCACCTAAATCACACATTGCAGTGTAAGCCTTCTGGCAATTACACTGCACGACATTTAAACAACTCACTCATCATCATTCACTCTTGCCGTTTCACGCTCGAGCGCCCGTCTATATTCCGGGCACTCTTCAGACAAAACCGAGTGGTCACACTTACTCCCCTTAATTCTACAATTCCTGCACGCAAACATATTCTTACGCTCTCACCATATGACCACTCGTACCGCATTTCAGGCACAAACTCCTTTTCCATACACTCACGCTTCATGTGGCCATAGGCATAGCACCTATGGCACCTCAAAACATTCACAAATTCTCTTACTCTAAATGCTTTCCATCCCACAAACACTCGTCCTTCAGTACACACCACATTCTTCACTCGACTTGGCACCTCGAGGATGACATTCCCACAAGCCGAACCCCTTTTGCCGCCTCTGCTTACAATCCTCACACGCTCTTTAAACTCACTCTCCGACACGTAGCTCCTCATATTTTTTCATACAATTTTCTCATCAACTCATCACTCGTCATCTCATTCGGCACATCATAAACAATCATCTTAGGACCGATCCTACGGGGCATCTCCACACTCAAACCAATCTCACCAAATTTACCACACTCTAATCTTTGTCAACTAATTCTCACTTACTGTCTCGACTACTATTCCTCCACTCCTTGTCTTTCGCACCGCTTTCACTCTCACATCCAACGACTTACTCACATCACGCATAACTTTCTCTTTCACTTGCTCACTCGTCATTTTAGCACTCGCATCCTTCGCTTTCACCACAACTGCAAAATTCCTCTCCTTCACGCTCTTAACATTTACTCTAGTATCATTAGCATTCAAGTTTTTTACCACACTCTTACCAGCTCATACTCGCATAACTCACACTCGCTCCGCTTCCACATACATTCTGGGCCACATCTCGACCGACACGGCTCACTCACTCATCCAGCCTCCCCTGCAATCTCTCATTCCTCGCTAACATTCGCATCATTTGCACTTCGTATTCACCCACGCAATTCAATATATACTCACTCGCACTCTTGGAGACCCTGTTGACCTCCGCAAACAGGAATTTGCGGAGTCTCAACCCAATCATCCTCAAACACGCTCTCATTCGCCCCAGCACTTTCATCCTCCACAACTCTCCTTCTCTTCGCACCCACACTCGCATCACTCTTTTTGCTCGATACACTCGCTTCTCTCATGTCTACATGCACTCACATCCATACTCTCCACACATACTTCGACCGGAGTCATCGACTCCTTCTCTTCTTCTTTCTCTAAACCCCCGATTCCCCAATGTTTTAATTTATTAGAATCCATTTTGGTTCCCACGAGCTGAGACGATCTATAAGTCACTCTCCGGGTGACGCTCTTTCCGGAGAGAAGGCTTCTTACTCAGAAGGTCGCCTGGTATTCTGAGGTGGCCGCTCGCGACCGGTCCATCCCCCGGCCATGCATCCCATCACCGCGCACCTCTGCTTAGGATTAGGAGGCGTTTTTTATAGAGGCTATCCATCTCGCGACCCGGGCGATTAAGCCAAGGCCCCCGTTCCCTTAAGCAAAAGCCTCCAGGATTGCGGTGTGAACGGCTAAGGCACCCTGGATGCGCCAAAACCCTTACCGCGATCACCGATAGGCAGCCACGGCCCTTGGGGTTTGGCCCGCAAAGCATTCAACAACCGATGTTCCACCTAAGCAGACCTGGCCATGCCTGATGTTCGGCGGCCGGGAAACATGCGGCGCCAGCGATCACTTAGCCGTTGCGCTGGAAAGCGCAACGTTACCGTCGGGCACCACGTGAAGATGTCAAACGCTGACTTGACACAGGAGAGGCGAATAAATGCGCACCCTGCACCTAATGGCGTACGCCCTCTTCCAGATCCAAGGGGCACGTGAGAGGCTGAAGGACCTAACCAGAGGTCTAGATCGCATCAACGGCCCAACCATCGCCTCTCAGGACTCCGGGCTTACCTGCCCAACATCACTTGCGCTTTTAAACGCAAGCTCAGTAGGGCAGTGACACCCAGACGTCCCAGCGAGAGGCATGGTTATTCTGGGAGGACGCAGCCGCCACGTATCGTGAGTTATTGCCCAGCATGAGAGAGATGGTGTTTTCTCCTGTTATCGCTGGGTCGACCAGAGCAGCAAGCAAGCCATGTACTGCCAAAGGCCACCGTTCCCGGCGCATGCTGACGGTGCCTAAAATCTGCCGATGCTGTATAGCAGACAGCATTCCAGCGGCGTGTTGTTTTCGCCGTCCCGCCAAAAAAAAATTTTTGCGGCGTCGTTCCGCGGCCCGGCCCAGCTCGGCCGGTGCCGCCAGCAGCACCCATACGGGGCAGCGGACATAACAAGATATGACCTCAAGAGGTCAGCGTTCTGCTAAGCACCAAGAGGTGAAAATTTACCAGGTCATGCCTGGGTACGCCTAAGTTGGTTGGCGGCGTGTTGCTTTCAACTTTGAAAGATGGTATTTCCCAGGTCATGCCTGGGTCACGCCTAGGTTGTCTGGCGGCGTGTTGCTTTCAGAAGCTGACCTCGAAACGCCTAAGATGTTTTGCGGCGTGTTGCTTTGAGGCCACAGCATGAGCTGAGCCTGAGGCGCCCGCGACCCAAAAGAAAGTAAAAAAAAAATTTTTTCTAAAAAAAGAAAAATAAAGAGGAGAAGCAGCGGAAAAATAAAAATATTAAAATTTTAAAAATATTTTTCCCTCTAGGTGGGGAGCATTGACCCACCCTAGCGCTCCGCAACTCGTGTCGTGGGAGGTGCTGCCACAATACGAGAGCTAAGCAGCTCTTGGACTGAACTTCGGGATTGCACCCAGACGGAAACCAGTATACGCGCGAGCAGCGTACACCTCGCCCCGACAAAAATAGGGGCACGCTGCGACACATGATGATTAGTCTCAACATCCAGATGCAATCCTGCGCCTAAGATCAGTCCGTTCGGGAGCAGATACGCCATCGGAGCCTGGCAGGCGAGCCAAGGCATCTCGAAGATACGCACTCTCCCTACGTTTCTTCCTTGGATCTACTTTTTGCCCATCGCGGTCTGGGCCCTCCACTGCTTCTCTCCGGGTCGCTTAAGCGCCAGATGTCATTCTTGCATGCCCGCCACTCCACAGTGGCACCACCAGCGGCAGCCGGCTTCGCTTTATCCACCAAGATCTTTAAACCAACGTGTACTTTTCCAACGTGTACTCCATCATTCAACTTGCACTCTGATCTCTCCAACGAGATATGCACGGACAACAACCCACAATACTGCCCGACAGTAGATAGGGACAGTTTAATGTGTGAGCCGTTACCACGAATGGCAAAGGCTCGTGCTACCCCGCCCTTTCGGGCATACGCCACATTTTACATCCACTGTCTATCGAAACCGCCCCGAGCCGGGCGATAGAAAAATCCAGATGCGCCCACGGGATCCTTATCGCGGGAATGGACAGTTCGGACACAGACCAATGAGGCGCCTCATTACCACGCCACCCATGAGCATCTAAAGCCGCCGATCCGCGCCTTTGCGTCCGACTCAGTGCTCCACCCCCCACTGGCCGTGTACACGGGGAACCACGGGAAGGCCTGTCCATTTGCACCCTGCCTGGATACACGCTTCTGACCCTGTCGGGCGGAGATTTTGGTGGAGTAGGATGTGGTTAGGGCAGATGAGTAGGATGCGGCCTTTGACACACCTAGGTGTCGGCCTGTGGACAGCTGGGATTTTTGGGTTGGAGCAGTCCTACCTAACCAGAAGCTATCTTAAGACTACGCGACGCGACCACTGTTCGAAAGCGCGGTGATCCCGAGAAAATTACGGGGCCGCGCTTTCATTAACGAAGACTCCGACCTCTCCGGTTGAACAATGGACCCTACCTAATTTTGATTCTGCGACTCGTGTCTCTTTAGCCAGTTTCTCTACAAAATATTCTAAACAGCGCAAAGGCCTTTGGACTGGAAACAAAGAAACGCGCAACGTCCGGCCATTGCTGTTTGTCTTCGGGAACTACGCTAATCAGGACTTCTCTCTGCGCGTCGAAGATAGGGCATTCCAACAGGAAATGTTGGACCGTATCTATCTTACTTCCGCAAATGCACGCCTCATTTTCTACAAGATTTAACGCGGCTAACCGAGCCCAAAATCTCCGTGTCCGGTGAGAGCTTGCTCCAATGATCGGTTTCAAGAGAACGTGCGGCTAACCTGTCTCGCACGTTATTAAAATAGGCGAATGTGCTACGACCATTACTCGAAGACAACCATTTGGTCTGCCACATATTTATCACCTCGTCACGAATCTTTTCTACCGCGGTTTTGAAATCTGTTTCGGCGGGGATTTCTATATTACCGATCTTGGCGTTCTTACCTACTCTAGCGTTATAGCGCGCGATACTCGCCCGGACAACGATGTCGACTGGAGTCGCTCCGGCGACGACGCAAAGCGACTCCCACAATGCCGTACGATATGAGCTTGTTGTTGAAATAAGAACGCGGCGTTGCAATGATTTTAGAAATCTTACGTCACTTTCCGTACATAAATCGGCCCACCCTGCAGCAGCATAAGCTACCGTCGGTGCAAACACGCCCCGGTATATTGTTGACAGTGCCCTAAATCGAAGGCCCCACTGGGCTCTTGCCAATCGACCTAGCTTCGCGAACAGCAAGCCGACCTTGCTATTTAGATATTCGCAATGTGATTTTACTTCTAAATTTCTATCCAAGTGAACGCCAAGATATCTAACCGTTTGTTTAAACCCTATCCTCGAGTTACCAATTTTGATTATGGGCGGCCTATTTCCGAAGTCGACGGTTCTCTTTATGGTCTTTCGCTTCCTATCCGGTCGCGCTCCTCCCCGTCTATCTATCGGATTTCGCGCGATCGCGTCTGACTTCAGAATGATGGCTTCAGTTTTACGCTCGGAAATCTGAAGCTTCGCGAACCTACACCATTCTGTTATTACATTAACTACACGTTGGCCTTCTGTCTCTAGTTCCCTACGCGAGTTTCCACTCACGACGACCACGAGGTCGTCCGCGTATGCGGCAAATCTATCCTGAACCGTTTCTTCCAATGTCTTTAGAAGGCCATCAAACATCAGGTTCCAGCAGGCCAGACCGAAAACGGAGCCTTGCGGGTACCCCCTCGTTACCCGTTTGGATACCTCCGCGGAACTAAGCATAATCTTAACTTCGCGGTCCTCGAAGTAGCTCCGCAGCACTTTAAATATATTTCGCTGGCAATCGCGCTTCTTAAGGCTATCTAAAACGAGGGGCCACCAGACGTTGTCAAAAGCTCCGGAAATGTCAAAGAGAAGTGCTATGGCGTACCTCCCTTCGGAGGCAGAGACCATTCGCCGCAACTCAACAACAGCATCCTCCGTCGACCTTCCGGGCATAAACCCGAACTGTCGACGACAGACCTTATCCGGCGCCAGTGACGTATCCAGCAGTCGAGATTTGAGAATTTTTTCAAAGAGCTTCCCTACCACGGAGAGGAGACAGATGGGTCTGTAAGATTTCGGATCCTTCTCGTCCTTGTCTTCGCCCTTCAGAAGAACTCGAAGCGAGCCCCTCTTCCAGACAGAAGGAAAGACGCCCCACTGGAGGCATCCGTTGAACATCCTAACTATCTGACCGGGGATTAATCTGCATGCTGCTTTGATTACGGTAACCTCTATCAAATCTATATCCGGAGCTTTATTATTTTTAAACGTTTTAACCGCGTCAGCCACTTCTTCCACCGTGAAGAGAGGAGCATCGTCTGTATTAGGGGATCTGTACACGAGGCTCTAATTTCGCGCTGCTCGGGCGTGTCCTCTATCTCCCTGTCATCCGGAATGTGTACATTCAGGAGGTAGCTGGCAGTCTCCCTTAACGTTTGTATGGAACATTCGCCACACCGGAGTGTGCTAAGTACCCCCTCAACCTGGAGTTTGCGCGGCTGTTGCTTGTAAACGAAGCCCCAGGGCTCCCGGTTTCCGTGCGATGTAACAAACTTTCGCCAGCTTGCTAGCCTCTCCCGCTTTACCTCCCTACAGTACTGCCTTCGCAAAGAACGATACTCCAGCAGTACCCGAAGATAAGGAGGTTCCTCTCGCCCTTCCTGAAGAACACGACGCATCCTATATACTTTTTTCTTAACTATTGTTTTCTTGTCCACCACGGGTTGGACTTTCTATATCTGCGCTTCCTAGGCATTGACGCGACACAGGTCTCCGTGAGTACAACTGTGAGCGTTTCTGCCATCTTCTCTACTTCAACTGTGGAACACAGATCGATAGCCTCCAGTTGCGATCTTGAAAGATCTGTCAGGGTCCCAGAGAACCGTTCCCAGTCGGCCCGACTTGTGTCGAATCTTGTGTTTGCAGCTCCCCGATCGCCACCTGACCCTTTGGGCACTCTCAATCTTATATCCACCGTCCTGTGGTCGCTGGTAGTCCAGTCACACCTCACCTTCCAATCCGAGATGAATTTGTTCATGGAGGGCGACGCCAAGGTCACGTCGATGAATGACGAGCCTCTTGTCGTCCAAAAGGTGGGTGGCTGTTCAGCATCGTTGACCACTAACATGCCAAATGCCCTGATGAGGTCCTCGAATTTGGCACCTCTATCGTTTGTCTCTTGGGGACCGCAGAGTGACGACCGAGCATTGGCGTCTACACCTATGATAAGTCTCTCCCCCTCAGTGAACGAAACACCATCTCGAGGTGCCTGAGGAGCTCCTCTATCTCGTCGCTATACTGGAAATAGCACGAAACGACGTAGAAGGAAAAGCTGGGGACCTGCACTTCCACACAGACACAATGTGTAGTGCTAAGCTGCGAGACGAAGGCCATTTGGAAGTTGGGATTACAGATCGCCACTGCTGCCCACGGACGTTTCGAGCGCACAACGGCGACTTTCATTCCTATACCTAATCCTACGAAGGTGTGACTCAAGCCCTGCTTCCTGACGTGTGGTTTCTGCAATAACAGGACGTCAAGTCGCTTTCCGACTACGAGTTGACGCACCTCGCCCGTTACCACAGCCGAGCGTCGCATGTTCAGCTGTAGTATCCTAACACCCGTGGACGCATTACCTAAATTAACCGGAGACCTAGCCTGTCTAATTTTTGTGGCACCGGGTCACTCGCTGTGTGGGGTGGGTTGGGGTCCGCGGATCTAACCGTCTTTTGCGTTTCATTTGTTACGCTCGCGGCTCTAAGCGCGGGTCTAATCGCACGCATTTGCCCTTTGGCTACTTCGGCGGTTCCTACATTACGCTCGAGAATAAACGACGCGGGTCTAATCGCGGAAACTAAACAGCGCTCTAGCGCTACCGACGCGGTCCTAATCGCGGTAACCGAACAACGGACTAAATTAATTCTAACGGCAGGAAGGCCGTAACCCGGGGACTGTGCACCATCGCGTGTTGTGTCACGAGTCCGCGCGCACACAGATCGGTGAGGCGCTCTCGAGGAGGCGGAGGCCGTCACCGACCGCGCGAACGAGCAGACGCGCGACTCAACGACGGACACACCCCGCGCTTCCCTAACAGCGGCCACGCCAGACCGGAAGCGGTCAGCCAGGTGGGCACTTCTCCTCACCTAAAGATTTAAAATTAATACACTTCATTTCTGTTCCCACGAGTACGGTGGAAGGGGTGGTCGAACGACGTAGAGCCACCTTTACGCCGCCAAGCCTAAATACGCCGGGAGGACGGCAGGTATCCCGGGACGGACCGACCGCGACATTTAAAGCCTACGCGACCATGCAGACCCTGGGCACGGTTTCTAACACCTTAGTCTTCAGACAGGATAACGGGACCGACCGCGACGAGAGCGATCGCGACAACGATGACCTAACGACGCCTATCGACGAAGCCACAGCCGAAACCCGAAGTACCTTGAAAGAAAAGTTTGTCTGTCCCTGAAGAAGGGAAAACCGATGCTCCTCAAGACGAACCAAATCGGCTGTCGAGGAGTCTACGGCGCTAGTGATTCCGATTTAGCCCCGAAAAGGGGAAAGATGATTCCGTATAAGAGCCACATATGAGCCATTTGGTCAGGGCTGACACTGACTCGTGGCTATGCTGTGGGGTATCTTTTGTCGAACGGGTTCCGTTAGCGCACGGTGCGATAGCGCACCAACCCGATAGCACACGAAAAATTGACACAATTCCCGATAGCGCACCAACCCGATAGCCCACGTCCCGATAGCACACAAAGTAAATCGCGCACAATCCCGATAGCGCACCAACACGATAGCACACCAACCCGATAGCGCACGAAAGCACTATCCCCTCACACACGCACTCTCTCTCTCACACACACTCTCTCTCTCTCACACACACACACGGGGGGGTGCAAGGGGGGCTTTCGGCCCCCATCCCGCACCCACCCCGTCCCCCTCGCTTCGCGTGAAAAGTTGCAAAGTGAATCAGTGCGCTATCGGGATTGTGCGCGATTTCCTTTGTGTGCTATCGGGACGTGTGCTATCGAGTTGGTGCGCTATCGGGAATTGTGTCAATTTTTCGTGTGCTATCGGGTTGGTGCGCTATCGCACCGTGCGCTAACGGGACCCTCCCTCTTTTGTCTGTCCCTAAAGAAGGGAAAACCGATGCTCCTTAAGACGAACCTAATCGGCTGTCGAGGAGTACGGCGCTAGTGATTCCGATTTAGCCCCGAAAAGAGGAAAGGTGATTCCGTATAAGAGCTACATACGAGCCATTTGGTTAGCAGGGCTGACACTGACTCGTGGCTATGCTGTGGAGTATCTTTTCTCTGTCCCTAAAGAAGGGAAAACCGATGCTCCTCAAGACGAACCAAATCGGCTGTCGAGAAGTCTACGGCGCTAGTGATTCCGATTTAGCCCCGAAAAGAGGAAAGGTGATTCCGTATAAGAGCTACATACGATCCATTTGGTTAGCAGGGCTGACACTGACTCGTGGCTATGCTGTGGGGTATCTTTTGTCTGTACCTGAAGAAGGGAAAACCGATGCTCTTCAAGAGAAGCCAAATCAGCTGTCGAGGAGTCTACGGCGCCAGTGATTACTTAGCCGTTGTACCGGAGGGCACAACGTTACCGTCGGGAACCACGGGGAGGTGTAAAAGCACTGACTTGACACAGGAGAGGCTGATGAATGCGCATCCTGTATCCGACAACGTACGCTCTCTACCAGATTCTCGGGGTTCGTGAGAGGCTAGAGGACCTAACTAGAGGTCTAAATCGCTTCAACGGCCCAACCATCGCTTCTCAAGACCCCGGGCTTACCTGCTCTATATCACCTTCGCTTTCGGAGCCAAGCTCAGCAGAGCAGTGACATCCAGACGTCCTAGAGAGAAGCATGGTTATTCTGAGGAAACGTAGTCGCCTCGTACCGCGAGCCATTACCCGAGCAATTTTTTTTCTCCTATTCGCTGGCTCGACCAGAACAGCAAGCAGGCCATGCACTGCCAAAAGGCCACCTTTTTCATCACATGCTGACGGTGCCTAAATATTTTTCGATGCTGCGCGACAGACAGCATCTCTAGCGGCGGCGTGTTGTTTTCGCCACTTCGGCAAATTTTGACGAATCTTTGTGTTGCTCCGCGCGCGCGCGCGTGCCACGGCCGAGCACCCATATGGGGCAGCCAACGCACAAGACATGACCTCACGAGGTCAGCGCTCTGCTAAGCACCAAGAGGTGAAATTCACTTAGGTCACACCTGGGCATGCCTAGTCGGATGCCAGCGTGTTGCTTTCAGAGCCGAGCCCGAATATGGTAGAGCAGTGAAAATTTTGTAAAATTATAAAATTGAGAGATTTATTCCTCATGGTGGAGAGCATTGGTGAGCCACCTTATAAAAGAGAAAATTTTTTCCTGAGGGTGGAGAGCATTGAATCAACCTTAGCGCGTCGCAACTCGGCCGCGGGAGACGCTACCAGCGAGCACGAGTGTTGAGCGCTCTTGGACTGATCTTCGGGGTCGCACCCAGACGAGGACCAGTATACGCGGCGGCAGCGTGCGTCTCGTCCTGATCAAAATTCAAATTCAGGACACGCTGCGCCACATGATGTCCGGTCCCTCCATCCTGACGCAATCCCGCGCCTAAGATCAGCCCGTTCAGGAGCAGGTACGCCATCGGAGCTAGACAGTAGATAGGGACAGTGGGAATCTCGTTAATCCATTCATGCGCGTCACTAATTAGATGACGAGGCATTTGGCTATGTTTCAGCAGTCGCTCATCACGTCGCCATTGGGACGATCGCGAAGGGAGCAACTGGTGATATTGTAAGGGCACTTACAGTTTGCTGTTGGCGGTCGCAACTCGCCCTCATTCATTCGGAGCCAACTAGTGGCTCACTTTCAAACATACACGTGGACAAACGTGTCGAACAGAGCCCGCGCACAGACTCGATGACTCTTAGGATCTACTCGCGGCCAGTTGCCGCCTATCATCAAAACGGGTTGTTATTCCGTTGAATCTACGCCAGTTCATCCATGAGCCCCACAATACACGAGTAGTGAGCGTCCGCAGCTGGGCTGTTGTTAACCCAAGCTGCCTCAACTCCATCTCGCTCTCCGGGCACCAGACACCTCGCCATGATATTGTAATGGCGGTGAAACGAACATTATTGCGTGGCACTCCTGTATGTTCCGCCACGCGGCTCACTAGATCCTCATTTGACCGGTACTTCTCAACCTTCCGATTATGAGCCTCTCTCAACGCCGATTCGCTGGAAACCACTTGCGCGTCTACGACGACCGCCTCGCCACCTCTGGCGATCGTAAGGTCGGGTCTTCGTCTGCCGGCAGTGGTCGAATACGCTAATTCGGCATCGACTTGCCATCCCTTCTGTTGTAAGTAACCACCGACTTGACGGCACAGGTCATCGTGCCGCAGGATCCTTCCTCCGTGCGTCCTGAAGCATCTCTGCACGCAGTGCGCCGGCGTCTCGATATCGGGACAACCAGCGCGACAGCGCACATCGCGCTCCGGACGACCTCGGGCAGATCTCGCTTTCGACGGTAAGCAGTTAGCGCGCACGTGGTGGTAATGTACATAGTCTGCACCGGGAATGGATCCGGCGCCGCCAGCGACCCAGTGGGAGCTCAGTTTGGACCCTTCGGCCTCCCTGAGCCCTTTCCCATCGCACGACTCATGTAACCATGCAGCGCACTGCCGTCGTAGCTCAACGGTCGTGGTTACTCTGTTCGCACGGACACGCATCTGGTTTTCACACCACACCAACTGCCTAGCCACATAAGTGGTTTCAGCAGCGGCTGACGCGGCCGGCAACGAGCTCGCACACAACCGTTGAAGTCGGTTATACTTCAGAATCGGGATCATGGATCGCAAAAGAGGCATTCCAAGCCCGCCATTCTGTATCGGCGCATGAAAGTAGCCAGCAGGCACATCATGGGGAAAGCGAAGCCAGCGTCGAACCGCGGTTCTAACCAGCACATCCGCCTTCTTCAGGGTTTTGGCGCTGACTGACCCCACAACCCATCGGTGATAATACCGAGGGAGGAGGCAGTCCCGCAGCAGCCGTATCCTCTGTTGAGGTTTTAACGGTGCTTTCGTTAAAAGCTCGATGGAATGAGCAAGAGGCGGAATGTACATGCATTCCCTAGCACCTTGGTATTCGTTTCCGAGGTAAGACCATATCTCTGTTGGGGATCGTTGTGGTATCACCACTCCCCCCACAGTGAAGCTTGGCTTAGTCTCCACTTTTACCTTCTTATCGTGACCTGAAGGTATAAGAGATAGGACCCCGGTCTTTTTGGCGTTGATACTCAGCCCACATCTTTCAAAGGCTTCGTGAAGCCGATTCAAATTCTCCTGCAAGCCAACCTTGGTGGAAGACAGGAGCACAATGTCGTCAGCGTAGCCTAGCACATCGACGACCCGACCACCGATTCGGTAACCAACATCCTTCGAGAGCAGCCCTAGTGCCCTATCTATGACCAGATTGAACAGTAGGGGCGACAGAGGATCTCCCTGTCTCACGCCACGACCCAGTTGTATCCTTGACACTTCGCCATCGGTGCCGTGTATCACCGTGGCAGCATCGCGATATGTCGCTCTGACATACTCTCGGAAGGCCATAGGTAGCTCCACCTCCTCGAGAGTCTTGTTAATCGCCCGGTGCGAAACCGTGTCGAAAGCCTTCGACAGGTCCACACACGCGACGTGTAGTGCCTTCTTGCACATTCGTGCGTCGCCCAGCAAGGCCGTTAGTGTCGTGACGTTTTCGCAAACGCCATCGACCGGCCGAAATCCTCGCTGACGCACATCAAAAATGTCCAGAGCCGACAATCGTTTAGCTAGGATCTTGTGTAAGTGTCTTAACACGACGGAACCTATACTCAGAGGTCGATAATCGGACGGACCAGGCCGATCCGGCATCTTCCCCTTTTCTAGGAACACAGTCCTGGTAGTGGCGATCGAGGCGGGAGCCTCACCAGCTAGGAGCAGTAGGTTGAACAGTAAGGCCCGAATGGGTGCTGGAACAGCATTCCAAATCCGTGGCACTATACCGTCCAAACCTGGCGCAGAACCATTCTTAACAGAAACCCGAGTGACTTCAGCAGTCGTTATCGGGTCCCAGAGCGAGGACTTATCGACCGGCTGGCTACTAGCACCGGTCGCGCCATCATCGACGCCTTCGAGATGAATCCCTCGGGCCGCCGATGTATGTCCCTGGGTGGTTCCGGCCGTCGGCCTCAACTCTCCGTACTTCTCCAGCAGCGGTTCCATGTCCCCCTGTGCGCTACTAGTCGTCTCCATAACGGGACGCCAGTAGTCGCGAAATTCGAGCGGGGACGGCCGCTCACAGCTGGAGTTTCCTTCGAGTATTCGAGCAAGGCACGACTTGAGGTTTTTCTTATATAGGGACTGCACAAGTGCATACTCCCTAACCCTCAGTTGCCTCCTGCTACTCTCTTTGTTATTAGAAGGATTGCGCTTTCTAGTCTTTGCACGTCGAGGAGAGCGCGCCGTCTGTACCGGGAAGACCTTGCCCAGCCATCTCTCGATGGCATGAACGTCGATTCTTCCCTCCAGAAATTCTCTAGCTGTCGTCAATAGAGAACCAGCCTCGTAGCTCCTGAAGCGCCGAACCTGCTCAATGAGTTCCTCCGTCGCGCTTCGAAGCCTCTCACCACCCGTAGCGGGAATGTGAGGTGTAGGCTGCGGTGCCGCCATCAAACCAGAGTTTTCCTCTTCGTCCGTCCCAATGGCGGAGGACCCAGCGACTCCTATCATCGTCGCTGTTGTCCCGTTGCCCGCATCGTCTTCATCTGTACTTGACGAGACCTCTTGGCAGAACTGAAGGACCAGCCTCCGGTAAGCCTCTTGTCGACGCTTACCCTTGACTGCTTCCAACGTTCGGTGGGGGAACCTCTCCTGGAGGTATTGGTTCATGAAGAGAACCCCCGCTGAGGTCGCACTAGCCTCAGCTCTCGCCATGAGACGGATTTCCTCCTCAGGCCATCTGGCCTTGACGCGCTCGACATTGATCGCGCTGTTGGCCTCCTCAGGGTGGGCACGTACTCTGTGTACACCTAGGCCGCGCATGGTCTGGAACTCCCTGTTGCAACGCTCACAGCGAACTGGATTATCTTGAGACCCATCGCTGGTGCTGTCGCGAACATTCGCGGGAGGACCATCGCTTCCGGCGGGGGCTGCTATTCCACCCGCTTGTCCAACTCTAACACGCAGTGCCCGGGCCATCCGAGAACCCGGGCGAGATTCATTCTTATTTCCTGATTTTCTCATATTTACTGCGTTTTGGGGAGCAAACGGTATATCAACCGAGAGTCCCCGAAAAGCCTCACCTTTCTTGGCCCCACAACTCACCATGGATTCGGCACATGGGTACAAGACCCTTTAGGGCGCACAATCGCTATGACACCATTCAGCCGCATAGAATATATGCGTTACCGGCGGTACCACGAGGGGGTAGGCGCATAACTTGAACGTGAGAGGCTGAAGGTCCTAACGAGAGG
>JALHBL010001119.1:62500-160014 GCA_023638675.1 Camponotus pennsylvanicus
AGATAATTCTCGCGAATAAAGCGTCCATCGATGAACGGGAGTTAATCGACTATTTAATCGATGGAGTATCGGACGTACGTATGCAGGATCAGGCACGGATGCAGCGCTTCACATCAACGACAGATTTGTTAGACGCCTTTCGAAAGTTATCATTAAATGGCGGGTTAAGAAGCAATGCAGAGCGATCTTCGAAGGGGCAACGGCCAACGTCATCAACGAAATCATCACGTGAAGGAGAAGTTTCCACGACATCCATCCTGTTCGCTGTTATAATTGTGGAGCAACTGGACATCTTTCCAAAGAGTGTAAACAGGAGCAAAAGCGCGAAAAAGGAGGAAAAGCGCTCATGTTTCAGATGCGGCAGTTTGGAGCATCGAATAAAGGATTGTTCCAGGTCACAGCCAAGGACGGAGAATACAACAAACGTGATCCAGACGCTTCCGCTAATCGATCCATATTTAGTATCCCTCTCGTATCAGATTGCGGATGATTCAGATAATAACAGTATATATTCGCTTGAAGCCATGATTGATTCGGGATCTCCGATAAGTGATAAAAAATAACTGTCCCTGCTCATGCTTGTATCCCGATTTCGAAAAATCAATCTTTTTATGGTATTTACAATACGGAACTAGAGATTTTAGGAATCTTTGAGAAGGTTGTCGAGGTTAATGATATCGTAATAAAAATTCATTTTTATGTAGTGCCGAATACTGCAATAACTTGTGCTGCTTTGCTTGGCAGAGATTTTACTTCGTCGCCTTTAGTTAAGATATCACTCGGAGAGAAATTTAGTATCTCGAGAGCAGATTCGACAACTGCCGATAACTTAGATTTTTCGAAACAGATTTTTCATATTTCGTGTGATGATCATCCGTCGTCCGTTACCGAAACATTGAATATTGATCCGCGTCTTGATTTTAAGACGGTGAAGTGCGTTGAGCAATTGTACGAGAGCGAGTACGTTGCGGAAACAAAAGATGTAAGTCCTCCGAGAGAAATCGAAATGACTATTAACTTGACACATGACCGACCTATTAGTTTTAGGCCGCGAACTTTCATTTGCGGACAAGGGAAAATTGAGTCAGATATTAGACAAATTGTTGCAGGAACAAATAATTCAGTCGAGTAATTCGCCGTATGCTTTCCCGATAGTACTTGTACATAAAAAGAATGGTGAACAGCGGTTATGCGTTGATTATCGTGAATTAAATAAAATAACCGTAAAGGATAATTTTCCGACTCCTTTAATTGATGATCATTTGGATCGATTGCGTGACAAATCTTATTTTTCTAGCCTTGATTTACGGAACGGATTTCATCATGTAAGGATTGTCGACGCGTCCGTAAAGTACACTTCTTTTGTAACGCCTCTAGGTCAATTTGAATTTTTGAGGATACCTTTTGGGTTGACATGCTCCGCGAGTGTTTCAGCGATATGTTAACGACATTTTTCGTGATCTAGTCCGAACAAATAAAGTCTTGATATACCTTTATGATATACTGATTGCGACCGAAAGCGTTGACGAGCATTTGGAAATTCTTAGTGATGTTTTCAATTTGGCTCGGCGATATAAGTTACAATTCCGTTTGGATAAGTGTTCATTTTTGTATCGCGAAATTGTTTATCTTGGTTACTTGATTGATAAGAGAGGCATCCGACCCAGCATGGAAAATGTAGAATCCGTTGTTAATTTCCCGGTACCGCGTAATACGAAGGAAGTTCATAGATTTGTATGTCTCGCTAGTTACTTTCGGCGATTTATTAAAAATTTCTCGATTATAGCAAAACCACTTTATGATTTGGTCAAGAAGAATGCAATCTTTCAGTTTGGTCCGGAAGAGAATCGCGTATTTGAATTATTAAAAGAAATGTCGTCACAGCCGATTCTCGCTATTTATTCACCAAAATTATTGACCGAATTGCATTGTGACGCTAGTGCGAGCGGATTCGGCGCGATTTTATTACAGAAACAGAACGATGGTAATTTGCGACCTGTGTCATATTTTAGCCGCCGAACTACGACGACGGAAGCGCGATATCACAGCTTTGAGCTGGAATGTTTAGCAGTTGTATATGCGATTAAAAGATTTCATATTTATTTATCCGGAATTCCATTCACGATTATTACCGATTGCAATAGTTTTCGTCTCACTTTGAGTAAACAAACTGTTAATCCGCGTATTTCTAGATGGGCGATGTTGTTACAAAATTATGATTTTAAAATAGAACATCGTCCCGGCAAGCGTATGTCTCACGTTGACGCATTGAGTCGTTGTAATAGCGTACTGGTTTTAGAAGCGAATACATTTGAGCAGACATTATCAATTCGGCAGGATAAAGATAAAGAAATTCGTGAAATCCGAGATAAATGAGAGAAGGCTGAAGATAAGTTTTACGAGTTAAGAGATGGCTTGGTTTATCGTAAATTTAAAAATAAGAAATTGTTATTTTATGTCCCTAAAGGTATGGAGTCTAACGTGATTCGTACTTGTCATGACGATTTAGGTCACCTCGGTGTTGATAAAGTTGTCGATAACATAACTAAAGTCTACTGGTTTCCGAATTTGAAAGAGAAAGTGCGTGATTATATATCTAATTGTATGAAGTGTATCGAGTTCTCTGCGACTTCTGGGAAATTGGAAGGATATTTACATAACATTCCTAAAGGAAAATTGCCATTCCAGACAGTGCATGTAGATCATTATGGTCCTTTGAAGAAGACGAGTAAGGGATATCGATACATATTATCTTTAGTCGACGGTTTTACAAAATTTATAAAACTGTATCCTTGTAAAACAACAAAAACCGAAGAAGTGATACGACATTTGAAAGATTATTTTCGTGCGTATAGTAAGCCTAAGCGTTTAATAAGCGATCGAGGAACGTGTTTTACCTGGCAATTGTTTACGAAATTTATGGAAGGAGAGTCAATCTGTCATATGTTGATTGCCGTTGGTACTCCTCGTGCTAACGGGCAGGTAGAGCGTTTCAATCGGATTCTTACTCCGATGTTAGCTAAATTATGCGAGACGCCGGATAAATGGGATAAAGTATTAGAAGATGTTGAATTTTCCCTTAATAATACATGTTGCCGAAGTACCGGTAATACGCCTGGTCAATTGTTATTTGGCATTGATCAAGTGGGAACTGTGAAGGATGAAATTCGTGTCCTTCTCGACCCGCACTCTGATAATGACAGAGACCTGATAGCTATTAGAGATCGTCCGGCAAATGCTATTGAAAAAAACCAGCGTGCGAATAAAACTCACTATAATGATAAGCGAAAGCGTGCGACCAACTATAAAGAAGGCGATTATGTTATGATTTGTAATACCGATGTGACTCCAGGAGTGAATAAAAAATTAATTCCGAAATTTAGGGGACCGTATATTGTAAAAGTTGCTCTCGACCATGACCGTTATATTGTTTCGGATATTGAGGGTTTCCAGGTGACACAGCTGCCGTATACAGGTACAGTGAGCGCGGACCATATGAAAATGTACGTCGACGAATAGATCTTAGGATGTATATATTGTATCTATTTTGTTTTGTACTGTATTATAAGTTGACGATCGACTACAGAGAATATTTACTGTATTCATGGCCGAGACGGCCATAATGTCAGGCTGGCCGAACTGTAGGCGATTTTATTTTATTGCGAGTTAGATCGCGCGCGCCTGAGACATGAAGTATGATTATTTGCGCATGATCGATAAATTCCGTGCTACGTGACATAGCAGATCGATGTCGAAAGACAGTCGTTACGGATCCGCCAGCCGAAACACACGCGTTATTTACATCGAAAATCCTGACCTAGCTTTGTACTGTTGAGAAACCGCTGTGAATATATTCTTCGCATTCAAGTTGCTTCTTGATAATTGGTCATCCAGACTTTAATTAGTTTACATTGCCAATATATATTTTCCATTCTCCTCTCTTTTTATTTTTTTGTTTTCCTTTCTAACTCAATCCGCCTACAATTCAATATTTCTATTATTGCGATAATTGTAAAATGCTATGGGACTTTTTCAATTTACTGCGCTTTCTTTACAAACGCTTATACAGCTATAATACTCTGCGACACTGTATATACAATAAAAAGGATATTTGCATATAATTTTCTACAAATAACAATTTATGCATGACGTTTGTTAAATCAATATAATCAAAAGCTAATAATATAAAATTATACTAATTGTTTGAGATGTAATATTGTATATTTATAAAATTTATAAGTAATATTTATAAATATTTTCGTAATACATTGCCTGAAAAGCATCGAAATAACAGATTTACATCGAGAATAGAATGGGCCCCTCCATCGCCCATTCCCGTGAGACGCAACCATAATATATTTGTTTCGTCTCTCCGATATATGCAAACGAGATATTTGCATTGAGGCATCTTTTTCCAATGATATTCATTTTGGAAAAGGCGACAGTATTTTCTTCTACAATTTAAAAAAAATGTTGCCTCATATATTTCACATCAGTGGAATATTTCTCTTTACAAGGATTTCCTCCTAAGGCTATCGTTGTAGCGAAAGCTGCAGCATAAATACCACAGCATATGCCATCAGGTTGTGTTTGAACCTTTTCAAATATTATATTGTTTTTATTTACTAGTGGATAACGGCGATTAATATAATTTTTTTCTTTAGGCACCAATTTATCGTATGTACAACCAGGTAAGCTATCGTACACTCGAAGCTTGGTGCCATAAAAAAATACATCGCCAGTGGTCACTACAATTTCCTCCAATAATTTGTAAGCTTTTGTTACTACGACTTGCTACAATTATATGAGGGTATTCCAAATATAACACACTTTGGGTTTCAAAATGAGAATCATCTCTTATGACGCGTAAAAATCGGTCCAATGATTCATCATTTATTTTGCTATTTATAGGTAAAACATTATCCTTTACCAAATATAAAGGAGCAACTGAATTATCTAAAAATTGTTTTTGTTTTGCTACATCGTCTTCAGTTAGTTCTTTATTACTCGAGTAACTAACAACGATGCATTCGTCATCTTGTTCTGCACTCGGAACAGTAACAATAGTTGCTTCCATTGGTAAAATATTCGAAATATTTATTTCAGATTCGAAACATTCATCTTTTTGGATAATGTTTTCGTCTTCTAAATTACATTGTCGAAGACTTTTTCGCTTAATTATTTTTTTGGCTGCTTCTTGTTGAGCTTCTATTATGTATCTTGGATTTCTAATTGGCATATGTCTATTATGCCGACTATCTAAGATTTCTGGAAGCATGCAATCATAATAGAAACGTGTTAAAAAGGGCAGCATTTTATTATTCCAAAATACATTATCTCTATTAACACGTACTATTTTCATGCTTTTTGGTGTCCATACAGCGAAAATACAATAATCTCGCTGCGTTACGTTTAATTGCCCTTGAATTTGATAGAAAAATCGATGATTCTCATTCATCTAATTTGGATTTTTCTTATTAAAGATGCCTTTTAGTTGAGGCAGCGTCTTTATGGCCTCTTCCGCTGTTAAATGCTCAGCTGATAGAGGACATTTTATTTCTACCAGACCATCTTTATCAATGAGTCCGTCAGGAGATGCATGGATTTTCAATGTCAATGAATAATCCGCAAGTTTTAATCTCCTTTTGTAATGTTACGGCCAATTCTTCTTTCGCGATTTTTTCTCTCTCGCGACCATATTTCATAGCCGCGGTATCGATAGAAGGAAATAATATATTCTTCACAATTACGGCGCAGGACGTTGTCGATCTCATACGACATACGATTCCAAAATTAGACGCCGTTAACATTTCCTGTCTCAATGAGTGCCACAAATCAGATTCACTTTGCTCCATTGTATCACGTTCAATTTGTCTCCAATTTTTTCCATTTTCAAGCAACTTTTCCAAATGATTTTGTTGAAGTTGCTCAAAAACAGGATGGGAGATCTGGTTTTTGTGATTGCGGGCCATAAAAACTATCTGTGCCTGATTCCCGCTTAAACTTTTTTTGCCTTCCATTCATTTCTCGAGATTCTCTGGTTCTTGCAACTTTTGCTTGTCGTCGCTCTTCCAAAGTCTCGATAATGGGAGGAACATTTTTACATATGTTTTTATGCACTTGCGTGAGAACTTGCTGTGTATTATATTGCACAACTGCCCCCGCAATTCTAGCGTTATAGGAGCCTCGATTACCAAAATTGATGCGCTTTCCACCAATTTCTTTGCAGATTATCGAATTGAAAGACTGCAGGATTATTGGTTAATTTGAGCAACAAGCTATCGGAATAAGCGCTTAAATATATCATAGCACTCTCTACTTTTTGATAAAGACCGTGCAACTTGAAAAACGGTACATAATTTTTTTTCATTTCGTCAGCACAGTCACAAATACGACCGCGTTCTTGACATCGTTTATGTTCACCAAATATATGGCTAGGAATATTTAATATATCTTTTTGTAATTCCATAGCCTTATAATGGTCAGGTTGCTCTTCTTTTTTTCGTAAATCAATTGCTTTCATCACTTCTTTTCGTATCTTCAAAATGTTGCTTTTTACAACATTTCGTAGATAGACGAAACCACGCTTTCTATGCATTTATTGCTGAGTTGTCTCTGCTACAATTCTCAACTTTTTGCACAGATTGCGAAGAAAATGATTTGTACATTCAATTTTTTTAACGGTAACCATTTGTTCGCGATATGGTCTGCAATCAATGATGTTCTGATATACGCTGCTATCACCATCGGCAATAACTGTTCTATAGATTATTCCATGCATTTCTAGGCTACTTTTAAAGCCTGCAATGGCGTCGCTCTCCATACTCGTGGAGCTTGCGTTACGATCGAAATTTTTGTAACACTTATGGTGTCTTGGTTCGATTCTACTTCTTTCTGCCATATCACATATCGTGCAAAATTTATTGCGGACGCCGACAAAAAGGATCTTTTTTGTGCGGTAACCAATTATAGCACCAACGCCGGAAAGAGAATCATAGGCGTTGCCGTACGATCTCTTCATCCAACTACCATCCGCTATAACAGTTATATACGGAATATCGTTTATTGTTTCTTTTCTTTCGAGAGCGAGTTGCTTTTCAACATCGCCAGCTATTTTCATATTTTCCATAGCTGTTTTCTCGAAATCATCGATAACATTTTCTCGATATTTTATGTAAGTTTTATCAGACATACATGGAATGTTCATAGCTGCACACAGCTCTTCCAATTGAGCAAAACCAATTCCAACTGTAATAGTTCCTGCTACAGCTGCCGTATTTATGTCCAATGTTTTCGGATCTGTGGGTTCTGACCAGATGTTAGCTTCATAATTGCACATTTGGCACTTGAAGAACAATTGCGTCATGAACCCACGGCGATAAGAATTAACGAGTTTCCAATCTTTAAATTGGCACTCTATTCCTTTCGTATGGTTATCAAAGGTTCTGTGGATTTCATTCCACATAAAAGAAATGTCGACAATGCGACGGCCCTCAGGCATACTTTCCTGGATACGATTTGTATCAAGAGGCCATTTTCAATAACAAAATTTTCGTTATTGTCGCATAGTTCAATATTCTGATTATCTACTTCTGATAACATACCTGTATTTGAAGTAGACTCTAGGCGCTGCATTATTTGGGTACCAAGTTTTGAATCCATCGTATCGGAGTTTTACCGATTTTGTAAAATCAATGGATTCATCCCTGGTACCCTTAATGCTGCTGGAGTCATTTGTCTCTTCACAACTTTGTAATAGCTTCAGTAACTGTCGACTGTAAAGAAAAATAAATGGATTAGTATTTAAAAAAATTAATAGTTATAATAATAATATATGTCACATTATTTTTATCATTTCATGTAATTTTGAAAAAATAAAACCTCTCAAAAATGAGTACAGTCCTTTGCTTATCCATCTTTAACTAATTACTATAGAAAATTAAGTATAATATGATAAATATAAGTATTATATGATGCAAATAGATTGTTTTTATAACAAAAATCTCTTTAATATTTTCTAACAACCAGAGCGCACATGCAAACCGCATCTGGTGTGAAACATTTCTTCAAACAACCAGCTCACGAATAGATCGCCTCTGGGATAAAATATATTTCTAACAACCAGAGCGCACATGCAAACCGCATCTGGTGTGAAACATTTCTTCAAACCAGCTCACGAATAGATCGCCTCTGGGATAAAATATATTTCTAACAACTAGAGCGCACATGCAAACCGCATCTGGTGTGAAACATTTCTTCAAACAACCAGCTCACGAATAGATCGCCTCTGGGATAAAATATATTTTTAACAACCAGAGCGCACATGCAAACCGCATCTGGCGTGAAACATTTCTTCAAACAACCAGCTCACGAATAGATCGTTTCTGGGACTAACTACTATTATATAATACTATACATTTTTAATTAAGATGTAAAGATAAGCAAAAGACTGTGTTATTACTTTTCTGACCTTATTTTTCGAAATTACACACATATACATATACGGGGTGAGGAAAAAAGATTGGAACCCGAAATATCTCGAAAAATATGTTTTATAGAAAATTGTTTCAGATAAATATTGTACGGTTTAAAAAGATTTATTTACTGATCTTATCAGTTTGACCTTGGGTGGCGTCGTCAAGGTCAAGACAAAGTCACCTTGAATATTTTAAATGAAACTCCTTTTTTTCCATTACACATTCTTGTAGCTTGCCTAGAGAGCTTTTCAAAACACTATAATTAAATAATTTTTTATTCAGTACTTTTTGAGTTATGAGACGAAATAATTTCTTAAATTTACATAAACCATATAATATCTCGTAAAATATTCACTGTTCGATGATCTTACCCTAATACTTTTATGTACAAAATAATGAGAGGAATCAATTGGTGTAAAGAAAACACATAATTGTTTTGAAAAAAAAAATGTAATTTGCAATTAACAATTACATTTTTTTTTTCGAAACAATTGTTTTCTTTACACCAATTGATTCCTCTCATTATTTCGTACGTAAAAGTATTAAGGTAAGATAATCGAAAAATGAATATTTTACAAGATATTTTACGGTTTATGTAAAATTAAGAAATTATTTCAAGCCTCATAACTCAAAAAGTACTTAACGAAAAGGTACTTAATTATAGTGTTTTGGAAAGCTCTCGAGATAAGCTACAAGAATTTGCAAAAATATATAGGGTGTTCCATTAAAAAAATTGAAGTGACCTTCACGTGACCTTCAAATGACTTTTCAAGGTCAAACCATGGTACCATCTTATGGCCCCCTCGAAACCATACAACTTTTGTCCGAAACATTTTTTCATAATTTCCATATTTTTCGAGATATTTGCCTGGGGCGATTAAAATGAAACACCCTGTATATAATTACACTATGTGATTTCTATACATTTTGCGTTACTTAGTATAATAGAAAATAAATATAGCAAACAATAGAAAAAAATATTTTACGAAAATAATGAACAAAATTATATTTTATTAAAATATTTTATTTTTTTAAATTATATTTTGTCAATTATGTAAATTTAAACATATTATAAATAAAAATTTAGATACTTTAATATGGTCTATTGATATTATTTGTTTCAAGAATAAAAAAATAATAAAATAATAAATTTGTTATATCAGAATATATCTATTATAAATATATTAAAGAAATATAATAATGTAATTATTATTATAATTTAATTTTCATATATAATCAAATTATATTTAAAATTTCTTAAATGTTTAATTTTTAAATTATTATATAAAATTAATATACAGGGTGAGCCATTTTAATTAACGCACGTAATTATTTCGGAAACAAAGCATTTTAAAGAAAAATGTTTCAGACAAGTTTTATGGTTTCGAGGGGACCATAAGATGGTATCATTGGTTTAACATTGAAGTCATTTGAAAGTTACGTGAAGGTCACTTCAATTTTTTTAAATTGCAATCCCTATTTTTTATTGCATATTCTTGTAGCTTACCTCGAGAGCTTTCCGAAACACTATAGATAAATGTCTTTTCGTGAAGCACTTTTCGAGTTATAAAGCTCCAAAGTTGCAATATTTTGATAAAAATACAAAATACCTCGTAAAATATTAATTTTTCGATTTTACTTACTATAATACTTTTTAGCACATAATAGTCATTAAAAAAGACAGTTTTTCTTTTAAAAAAATTTGCAATAAGCAATTACATAATTTTTAATAATTTTTTAATAGTTTATTTATTAAAAATTTTTAAGAAAATTTAGTTTCTTATGATACCTTTTAAATAAATAAAATAACTATTTAAGGCAAGATAGAGGAAAGTTTCAAAGTCTCAAAACCAGTTGTTCTTACGGCTACTCAAAATCAGTTGTTTTCACGACCCCTTGAAATCAGTTGTTTTCACGACTATTCAAAATCAGTTGTTTTCACGACTATTCAAAATCAGTTGTTTTCGCGACTATTCAAAATCAGTTGTTTTCACAGCTTCCCAAACCCAGTTGCTTATATCAATAACTACATTGACTTCTTTTTTAAAGAATGATATTGCACTGAATTACATATTGATATTCCTAACTATTTAGTCAAAATCCGATACTACTGCTGATTATTATAAGCAACTTTAATTCAAACCATTAAGCTTATGAACTTTTACGATGGCTGATTATACTTCTTCAGAAATTGTCGATATTTTACTAGTTTTGGGAGAAGCTTTTGGCAATTATCGTCAAGCTACGAGACTACCAAAATCGATACCCAAACAGACGACATCCAAATGATACTATCATACGGCGTCTTAAGATAAGAGCCCAACAAGGTAAGTTGACCCGTTGTCGCGTAAATCATGAATACGGTGATGACGATGTACGTGTTTTCACTATCTTAGCGGCTATTAACATTAACCCTCATATTAGCAGTCGTCAAATAGCTAGACAAACCGGTATACCTCAGAGAACAATCGTGAGAATTTTGAGATAAAGAAAATATCATCCATACCATATTACACTAACGCAAGCTCTAACTCCAAATGACATGCAACAGCGTGTACTGTTTTGTCGATGGGCCATACGGATGATTGCGCATGACGCAGATTTTTTCAAATATGTTCTATTCTCTGATGAATCGACATTTAAAAATAACGGAGAATTGAACACACATAATTGTCATTACTGGACAGATGTCAATCCATATTGGCATAGACAAGTAGATCATCAACATCGATGGAGCGTAATGGTTTGGTGTGGAATCGTCAACGGTTATCTCATTGGTCCATATTTTTTTGAAGAGAATATGAACAGACGTCTTTTTGGAGTTACTAAGGGATCATTTACCTGTTTTACTCGAAGAAGTTGATTTGGAGACGAGGCGAAGAATGTGGATTCAGCTGGATGGTGCGGCACCACATTATGCACAAATCGTAAAGAATTTTCTGGATCAAAACTTCAATGGCAGGTGGATCGGACGAGGTGGTCCAGTTGCATGGCCCGCCCGGTCACCAGATTTGACCTCCTAATTTTTACTTGTGGGGATACTTAAAAAATGTGTACGAACGAGAACCGACGACAAGAGAAGACATGATCGAACGGATTCGAATTGCTTGTAGAGCGATACCAAAAGTCATCTTACTTAAAACGGTCGACCATTTCGCACAGAAAATTAGATTATGTGTTTAAGTCAACGGGGGCAACTTTGAACATTTTCTGCGATAGATGCTAAAAGAATGCTCGGATCTTGCCTTGACTGGCTGGATCATGCTCGGGTCTTGCCTTGACTGGCTGGATCATGCTCGGGTCTTGCCTTGACTGGCTGGATCATGCTCGGGTCTTGCCTTGACTGGCTGGATCATGCTCGGGTCTTGCCTTGACTGGCTGGATCATGCTCGGGTCTTGCTTTGACTGGCTGGATCATGCTCGGGTCTTGCCTTGACTGGCTGGATCATGCTCGTGTCTTGCCTTGACTGGCTGGATCATGCTCGGGTCTTGCCTTGACTGGCTGGATCATGCTCGGATCTTGCCTTGACTGGCTGGATCATGCTCGGGTCTTGCCTAGACTGGCTGGATCATGCTCGGGTCTTGCCTTGATTGACTGGACCATGCTTGGGTCTTGCTTGATTGGTCGAATAATGTAAGATAAGGCTATCAGAAAGTGAATATTTTACGAGGTATTTTGTATTTTTATCAAAATATTGCAACTTTGGAGCTTTATAACTCGAAAAGTGCTTCACGAAAAGACATTTGTCTATAGTGTTTCGGAAAGCTCTCGAGGTAAGCTACAAGAATATGCAATACAAAATAGGGATTGCAATTTAAAAAAATTGAAGTGATCCACGTAACCTTCAAATGACCAGTGTCAAACCAATGATACCATCTTATGGCCCCCTCGAAACCATAAAACTTGTCTGAAACGTTTTTCTCTAAAATGCTTTGTTTCCGAAATAATTGCGTGCGTTAATTAAAATGGCTCACCCTGTATATATTAAATTTTATTATATTTAATCTTTTTATTAAATTACTATATTCGTTGTTTATTTATTTAAAATATATAAATAATGTAATTATAATCAAATATTAATAAACTCTGTTCAAATACTATTAAAATTTATTTTAATAAATTATTACGTATTTACATTAAATTATTTTATAGTTTTATAAAAATTATTAAATTGCAAATTTAAAAAATTTGAAAATAAAAATTAAAATATTTAAATAAAAAATTAATAAGATTTATGTAACATTAGATGTATTTATTTAACCTTGCAAGCTTAAAATTTAGATGAAAATAACAAAATCTTAAAACAAAAATTTAATTTAAAATTGTTAATAGAAAATTGTATATTTTATAAATATTAATATATTTTATATTTAAAAAAATTCTTATATAATACAAATTAGTATAATTATAAAAACCCTCAAAAATATGATAAGATAAAACCTTTTTTTTTAAATTAAACCATAAAAATTAAAAAAATACAGTTCATAAAAATTTATTAAAAGCTGAGATTTAAAATTATAAAAGAAAATTATAATTATAATATTTAAATATTATAATTAATAAATTACAATAATTAATATGAATAATAACATAATGAGAGAAAATAATCTTCTGCGTAGCCATATAATTATGATTATATGATATTTCTACAATCATTCTTGGCTACGCAGCAAATATATGAACTTCTATGATTGCAGAAATATTATATAATCATAATTATGTGGCTATGCAAAGATTCTCTCTTACATTATGTTATATTATTGTTGTATTATTTATTATTATGACTACGCTACAAATATATAAATTTTTACATAAATAATATAGGGAGAGGAAAAAATGGCGTGTTGGGGTGACAGGTGTGGAGATGTGGGCCAAAAGAAAAAGGAAAAGAGGATGGTTGGAAGAGGAGATGGGAGCTGAAAGTTGAGGAGGAGGTGGTTATACTGGGGAATTGGAAGGATGTGGAGGCAGAGATGGAGAGGAAAAGATCAGGGAGTTTTTTGAAAGAGAAAAGTCGACGAAAAGTGCTGAGTTGGATATGAAGGATGGTGGGAGAGGCGGGAAGAGAGATGGTGAGGGAGAGTGAAGATGGCGTTGGAGGCAGAAAGAAGGAGCGAGAGGAGTGGCAGAGACGGAGAGTGGAGATGGCGCCAGAGGCTGGAGGAAGAATGCGGGCGGCAGATAGATGGCTCTAGGGCTGAGAAGAATGAAGCAGGGGTAGTAAGATCGATACGTAGATCGATGAGGAGATCGATGAGGGGTTATAGTGGACGGAATAGTCAGTGAGAATTGACAGGGACACAGTGAGTAATGGATAGGAAGACAGAAGGTGGAGAGTTGGTGGAGGAGGTGAGAGAATTAAGGAGTGATGGTGGAAATGGTGCTGGTGTTAAGGAGGATGGTGGAGGGGGATGGAGAGGAGAGAGGAAGCCGGTCGTGAGCACGTGGGAGAGGAGATTAGAAAGGAGAGAGAAGGTGTGAGAGAGGAGAGAGGAGAGGAAGGAGAAAGGAGACAGAAGGAAGAGAGAAGAGGAAGAGAGGAAGCTAGGAAGGCGGAGGAGTCAAGGAAAGGGAAGACAACAGAGGGGAGAAGGGAGACAAGGGAGAAGAGAGGGGAAGGAAGCGGAATGGAAGAAGAAAGAAGAGAGAAGGATGTGAAGGTGGAGGAGCCGAGGATAGGGAAAGGGAAGACATCAGAGGGGAGAAAGGAGACAGGAGAGAAGAAAGGGGATGGAATGAGAGCAGAAGACAAGGAGAAGAGGAACAAGCGGAATGAGGGGGGGAAGGACGGAAGAGGAACAGAAGAGAAGGAAGAAAAGGGGAAGGCACAGGAGAGAAAGGGGAAAGGAAAGAAACGGGAAGAGGGGAAGAGGATGAAAGAGGTAGGAGAGAGGGAGGAGGAGAGGGAGCAAAGAAGGAAAGGGAGAATGGAGGAGAAGAGAGTTCAGAGGACAGAGAGAGAGAGAAGAATGGTGGAAGATGGTGGAAGAGGAACGGGAGAGAAGGAAGAAGAGGAAGGCGGTGGAGGGAAGAGGAGAGGAGAAAGAAGAGGCTTTAGGGGGGAGGGCAAGAGGACGGCCGGAGAGGATGCATGGAGGAAGTGTGAAGAAAAGAGGGAAAGAGTGAGGAGGGAAAGAGAGAGGAAGGAGTTAGAGAGAAAGGAAAGGGAGAGAGAGGTGGAGGCGGAGAAGAGGAGGGAAAGAAGGAGGAACGTAGTGTGGAGATGTGTAGAGGGGGACAGCACGGAGGAAAGGAAGAGGGTGATAGAGGGGATAGTGAAGGAGGAACTGGGAAGAAAGGTAGAGATTATGGAGGTTAAGGAAAGGAGAGGGAGCGCGGGAATGGTTTTGATAACAAGCATGGTGAGGGAGAAGAAGGATCTGTTAGAAAGAGGATGGGAAATAAGGAGGAATTGGGGGGTGGGGATAGATGAAGATTTGTCAATGGAGGAAAGGAGGGTAAGGTGGAAATTGGTCGAAAGGGCTAGGACGGAGAGGGCAAGGGGGAGGATAGTAGTTACGACTAATAGAAGGATCTGGATAGACGGAAAGGCTTGGGGGTGGGATTTGTTGGGAGAGGAGTGGTATGAGGAGACAGAGGAGACAGAAGAGGAGAGTGATGGTTAGAAGGAAGGGGCGAGAGGGAAAGAAGGAAAGAAGGTAGGAAGTGGAGAGGAGGAAAGGAAGAGGAGGAAGGGGGTAAAAGTAGGGTCAAAAGGGAGAGAATAGGGAGAGAGGGAAAAGGAAAGGGTAGGGAAAGGAGGAGAGAGGGCAGAAGGGAATGGAAGGAAGGGGAGGATAGGAGGGGGAGTCGATAACTGCTAGGATTATAAGAATGATTATGAATTTCTGTCCTTTTTGATTTATTTGATTTTGCAGTTAGTCCCGAGGCAGGAGAGATAAAGGAAAGGAAAAGATGAAGAAGGAGAGGAACGGACGTGAGGAAAGAAGAGGGGCAGGACGAAGGAAGCATAAACAGGGGAAGGAGAAAAGAGAGATTGATGGAGGGACAGAGAAAAGGCGAGAAAGGAAGCATGGTGTGGAAGCAGAAGGGACAGGAGGCAGGAGGGAGAAAAAAAGGGAAGGGGGAGGGAGAGTAAGGAGGGGGAGGGTGCGTAGGGAGGGAGAGGGATTGTAGATTGTAATGGTCGCACAAGGGCCAGGCCGGGGAGGTTTAAAGTATACGGTTGTAAGGGGTCGGGTACGCTCCCCGAAAAAGCGCCATGGTGTAAGAGTTTGGGTACGTTCCCGGAAAAACGCCCTTTGAACCCTTAAAGGAAATAAAGTATCTATATGAATGACATAAATAATATAACAATGCAAGAGTAAATAATCTTCTGCGTAGCCATATAATCATGATTAGATATTTCTACAATGATGATTGTATGATATATAATATATAATAATTATGATTGTATGATATTTTTACAATCATTCTTGGCTACGCAACAAATGTATAAACTTCTATGATTGCAGAAATACTATATAATCATAATTATGTGGCTACGCAGAAGATTTTTTCTCACATTATGTTATATTTTATTGTATTATTTATTAATAATAATTATATTTATTTGCAGCATAGTCATAATAATAAATAATACAACAATAATATAACAATGTGAGAGAGAATCTTCTGCGTAGCCGCATAATTATGATTATATAGTATTTCTGCAATCATAGAAGTTTATATATTTGCTGCGAAGCCAAGAATGATTGTAGAAATATCATATAATCATAATTATATGGCTACGCAGAAGATTATTTTCTCTCATTGTTATATTATATTATTTGTTATCATGACTGCTGCAAATAAAAGTAATTATTATTAATAATAGAAATAGAGAAAAGCTTACCTGTTTAGGAACATTTTTTCAGATATATCCATATTATTATCCATGTTTATTTTAACTTTTTCAATAACTTTATTGACAACAATTTATTATCAATAATCAACAATAATAATTTGACATGTAGGGTTATGTCAATTATTATTGTCGCCACTACTTCCAGATGTCTCCAACTATATTATTCCCTATACGGATGCTTAGAACGAATCTGATTGGTGAATCATTTTTGCTTCTTAGTTCCGCTCACAGCCAATGAGAGAACGTATCGGCGAAATAATATTGTTTTTCCGCTTTTTATTAATAGAATAAAGAATGATAATTATATGTTCTATTGCATCCTTGGTTAATAAAAAACTGATGTGCAAAAGATGATATCGATCTGCGTTATAGTTATCGAGAAAAGTAGTAACAACCGATCCGAGCTCGGTGAAACGCATACTCCCTCCGTCTTTTTGCCAACCGTAGGTTGGCAGCAGTTGGGAGTAAAAATAACATGTAATGAATTAATTATTAAGAGGATCGTGAATTGAATTGAATACTTCTTTTAAATGTAGTTATTTAAAAAAAAATTATATAGGAAAAACTGAAAAAATTGATATATTGGAGGAGAAACAAAATTGGTGGCTACATTAAATGTTAAAGGTAATGAGATAATATTAAAATTTAATAATGACATGTAGTTAATATAAATATTGAATATTTTAAAAATAAACAATCAAAATCTTACACCTAAAATTATTTTGTAAAAAATAAAATGTATAAAGCAAAAATATTTTTCATACAAATTAATAATAGTAATAAAATAGTAATTGATAAAATATAATAGTAATTTGATTAATAGATGAATAAGTTATTAAAATATTTAGATTTCATATATTTCATATTATATACCAATATAAAATAAAATTAAAATGAAATATATAGTATATCATTTAGTTGAATAACGGATAATGAAAAATAATTTTTGGAATTGTTACAAAAATATATAAAAATTATATAAAAACTCCAAATAAATAATGTGACATTAAAGGTATAATATATATTACTTATAGGAAGATAGAATACATATTAATTATCAAAGATAGAATTAATTTAAATATTACAGCAAATAAAAAATTATAATAAAATGTTTTTCCCTGATTAATAAAAAAATTATTACAAAGAGCCCATTCAATAACGTCATCAGTTGTGACATGAGAAGATTTAAATTTATTCTTGAGATTTCTTGTGGATAATCCAATCCTTGGAAAATTAATATTTAGAGAGGATATTCGTCTTCTCTCCTTAAAATTTTTAGGTTTGAAACGTGCCGAGTTGCGTAGTGAGGTTTGGTAACTTCCCTCCTCGCAATCGACGGAGCTAGAATTTTCTAAAGAGGTTTGGAAATTTCCTTCCGAAATTCGAGAATTTTTTCTTTTAGGGGGAGCTTGGAAGCTTCCCTCCTTAAGGGATCCTAAACCACGACGACCGAACTCCGACGGGATAGCGCCCTCATCTAAGCGTAATTAAAATTGTCGATAATACCGACAATTTTAATTTCGCCATTACCGACAATAGTATATATACATAAACCATATATGTATATTACAAAGAATAATTTTTAATCGTGTTTAACATGTTAAAATCAGATAACATCTTTCTGCTTCTTTATCGCACGCATATCGAAGCATGTAGATAACAGAAAAATATAGATGTCTGGCATGTCATATGTATAATTTAAACACAATTTCATGATTATTCATGACTATATATATATATATATATATATATATATTATATTGATTATGTATCTTCTCATGTATCTTACAAGAGCAATAACACATTTGACCATTTGTGTACATATGTATATATAAATATATACATTTCATATGTTATATTCTATATGTTCTATATTTCTATATATTTTTTACAATATAAAATATAAAAATTTATTATTCTGTTACGAGTAAGACCATGTAAATGTTTGTAAATTTCTATTACAATTATATAAATAATTATACATAATATTATACATATTATATATAATGAAAGAAACATTTACATGAAAAAAAATTTAATTTCATAAAATGTATTTTTGTTAATTCCATTATACAGATTATGTGTTAAAAAAACAATCTGTACTGCATAGATTGTAACTGATATAAAGTTACATTGTTCGAAACTCGTCGAGCATTTAGGACAAAAATTAAGACTCGAATAATTGTACTCGTTTAAAAGGAGAGTTGAGGGCCCGACCGTTCATTCGGCGCCCCTGGCCGCCGGTAGCGGGATATCGCTTTGTCAGCGATAATCCAAAACGGCGCTCGCCCTTCTCGAAAGATCTAATAACAACAAATAACACGTTAGATCGCTCAATTTAAACGTTGTCTCGGTAACTGTCGAGTTCGAGAAAAATCGGGATCTTTCGAGAAGGGCTCGAGTATAAAATTGACGCGATCGAAGAGCGCCGCGACACAAGTCGAAAAGTCTCCGACGCGCCTTATTTTCTCGCTCCACGTTGCTCGCGAAAATATAGACTCTCGCGGTTGCTTGCGGATTCAAAGATTCAGTTCGAATCTTTATCTTTCTCAATTGTGATTTATTTCTTAGTTTGAATATATTAAGACAGTATAGTAGTTATAGAATTGTAATTAGAATAAAGGACAACTTTTTGTACATATATCTGAGCTTGTCGCCTTCACTATTCCTTAAAGTTCTCATTCGCTCGGGACGCGCTCACTTCCCGGTCTAGTCTCGCATTCTCGTGCACATACATTATATATATATATATATATATATATATATATATATATATATATAGTAGGTATTATCACACATGTAACTTTTTATAAAATACAATCTATGCAGCACAGCTTGTTTTTTTCACATATAATCGAATTAGAAAAAATATTATATGGTTACATATTTTAATCATGTGTACATATTTGGTTTGTTACATGTGTGTACAAATGTTTATATTTATAATAAAAATTTACAAATATTTACAACATATTATCTCGATTGGGACAGAATACATTTGTAAAAAATATGGAAATATAGAATATATAAAATATAATAAAAATGCAAAAATATAGAAAAATATAGAATGGGCCCCTCCATCGCCCATTCCCGTGAAAATGCTACCAAAATATTTTATGTATTTAATTCGTCTCTCCGACAGTAATTTATAAGCGAAATTGAGGCGCGTTTTTTATTTGTCTCACTCTTACGAGTCAGAATATAGATCTTTTTGTTAAATTATAACATTTCATTTTGAAAAAGGCAACAGTTTATTGCTTTTTATAATTTTATAAAAATGTTTATATTTTTTTAATAACCAGCACACGAATAGATTGCCTTTGGATTAGATTTTTTTAATAACCAGCACACGAATAGATCGCCTCTGGATTACATTTCTTTAATAACCAGCACACGAATAGATCGCCTCTGGATTACATTTTTCTAAAATAACCAGCATACAAGTAGTTCGCCTCTGGATATTTTGTTTAATAACCAGCACACGAATATATCGTCTCTGGATATTTTTTTTAATAACCAGCACATGAATAGATCGTCTCTAGATATTTTTTTTAATAACCAGCACACGAATGGATTGTCTGGATATTTTTTTTAATAACCAGCTCACGAATAGATCGCCTCTGAATTACATTTCTTTAATAACCAGCACACGAATAGATCGCCTCTGGATTACATTTCTTTAATAACCAGCACACGAATAAAGCGCTTTTGGATTACATTTTTCTAAAATAACCAGCACACAAGTAGTTCGCCTCTGGATATTTTGTTTAATAACCAGCACACGAATAGATCGCCTCTGGATATTTTTTTTTAATAACCAGCTCACGAATAGATCGCCTCTGGGATAAACTATTTTTTTTCATAATCAGAGCGCACATGCAAACCGCTTCTGAGAAGAAATATTTTCTGAAACAACCAGCTCACGAATAGATCGCCTCTGGGATAAACTATTTTTTTCATAATCAGAACGCACATGCAAACCGCTTCTGACAAGAAATATTTTCTGATGAAATTCTGATGAATATTTTCAGTAAATAGTAAATAACATGAGCGAATGTAAGAATATAATACCGAGCAAAAAAACAGAGAGAGAGAGAGAGAGAGCGATAGAGAAAGAGCGAACGAGCGAGCGAGCGCGAGAGAGAGAGAACGAGCGAGACAAAGAGAGAGAGAGAGAGAGATAGAGAGAAACGCAACATGTAATGTGAAGCATGAAGCTGAGCTATATGTAGTGAGTGAGAGATTAAAAAGAGAGAGAATGAGCATATGATCGAGAAAACGAAAGAAAAAATACGAGGGAGTGCAATAATAATAATAATGCGTATATGTACAAACTATTATCGCAGGCATGAAAGAGGGAAAGAGAAAAGCGATTTTGTCTGTCCTTGTCGAAAGTTTAGATGGCAGTGCCCTCTATCATGCTATCCGTTAACTAAATTTGTTTGGTTTTACTCTTTTGATATCGATACTGTACACGCACGCACGTACACTAAACAGTTCGATCATATCTTTTTATACAAGCTTCTAAGATCATTTCTTTTACTTCTGTATTATTCTTTCGTTATCCCAAGTGAGGACGCTGTGTCTTTTACACAGACAAACTGCAAAACTTATATATTAAAGCAATATTGTTACGACGTAATGCAAAAAGTCGGTAACACGACTGTAATTAACACAATTATAAGTAACTTTTCTTGATTTTTTGCATGAAGTTATAGCATCCTTACTTCGTTATTCTTAGTACTTTAATTGTGGAAAAGGATTTATCGATCTGTGTGGCCAATAAAGATATATGATCGAACTGATTCTTCGCATTTTGTCGGTAAAAAAGTCGACTTTAGGATCCCCTTAAGGATTTTTGGATTATTAATATTTTCATGAGGAGTTTGGTAATTTCCCCCACCGAGGATTTTTGGATTATTAATATTTTCAGGAGGGGTTTGGTAATTTCCCCCTCCAAGGAACTCGGAGTTATTCAAATTGTTTAGATAATCTTTATTTTTCTTCTCATTCTTATTCATTATTTTGTTTTCACAATTAATTTTGGTTTTATTTTGGGTTTGACATATTTTTATTCTCTTCTTGATTTAATATTTCTTTCTTATCTTCGTTTCGAGCTTCTTTAGTAATAATATTATCTTGATGATCTTCGTTTTGACGGTTCTTGGTTTTGTCTTCAATTTCTACTTTACTTTCACGATCATCGAGCTCATTAAGTATTTTATTAAATACTTCGTGCGTGGTTTCTTCCTTTTTATCCGTTGGTTGTTCCTGATTCCTTAGAATTTCAAAATCTTTTTCTTGATTACCAAGTAGATTATTCAAAGATGTTAGACGTATAATAGGAACGTGGACGTCCATTTCTTCATTCAATGTACTTAGGACGTTTAAATATGCCTTTCCAGCGATGTTTTCCACGATGGTATCTCCTAAATAGATTCCATGTGCTATTTTTAATTTTGGCATATGTTCGCGATTAAACGACAAATTTCGTTACTAATTTCAAATTCAACTTCTTTGCGCCTTTCAACCTTCATCTAAGTAATAAATCTCAACGAACTAGAATAATAACGACACGCTCGAATCTTATTAATTCTGTTTATATCCCGGGCTACTCGAACAAAGCATGAGAGAGCGAGGAACTGTAAGCAAACCGAAGCTATTATCAGTTTTTTCAAACGTAATCGCTTAATTCTCTCGAAATCACGCTCACAATCAGTGAGCGATATTAACAGTCGAGATTTATTCGCAGAACCGATCGGCCAGCTTCCGACATCTCTCGCTTTCTCATTCTATAAGGTCTAAATCACTTCGCGACATTTTCGGCGTCTTAGCGCTGCCGCCCTTGCGCTCGAGCTTCGCGAATTTTCTCACATTGTCAAGAAAATAAAATCGTCCTTCGTATCAAAAAAGAGTTGCGATTTCTTTCGTCTCCCTCAAGATCCGAGAACACATAATTTTGCGCTTCGCGCTCAATCGTGGGTGAGTGCCGGCTACGGGAAAACGGCGTCGCGGTTGCCTCCCGAACATTTTGGTCCTTCGAGCCGGATCGAAGCGCTGAAGAAAGGAAAATTCGTGACTCAAGTGGCCTGCAGTTTCTCTCATCATGTCTCAGCATCTCACAGCTCAGCTAGATCTTCAACGCATAATTGAACGTTATCTCGAGAATTTTAAGAAGATTGGTAAAAATAATCTGACTCCAACGAAGATTCGATCCAGAATATCATCCCTAAAGGAGAACTGGACACTTCAGGAATGGACACTCGCTTCTGACAACGACGATTCCAGCGACAGAGCAAACAACTCTGAGTGGGTTCAGTTAGCGCACGGTGCAATAGCGCACCAACCCGATAGCACACGAAAAATTGACACAATTCCCGATAGCGCACCAACCCGATAGCCCACGTCCCGATAGCACACAAAGTAAATCGCGCACAATCCCGATAGCGCACCAACCCGATAGCACACCAACCCGATAGCGCACGAAAGCACTATCCCCTCACACACGCACCCTCTCACACACACACACACACACGGGGGGTGCAAGGGGGGCCTTCGGCCCCCCTCCCGCACCCACCCCGTCCCCCTCGCTTCGCGTGAAAAGTTGCAAAGTGAATCCGTGCGCTATCGGGTTGATGCGCTATCGGGATTGTGCGCGATTTACTTTGTGTGCTATCGGGACGTGTGCTATCGGGTTGGTGCGCTATCGGGAATTGTGTCAATTTTTCGTGTGCTATCGGGTTGGTGCGCTATCGCACCGTGCGCTAACGGGACCCTCCCAACAACTCTACCCTACTTCAAGGACCGCTGTTTCGAGACGACTCATGCTTCTTACCTCGCTGCCCTGGATTATATGTCGGAATGTCTTGAAGCTCTCGAACCATACGTGAATTCGGACCAAACTCTAAATGAGTCTAAAGTGCGTCCAGAAACATCCGCTTTTTCGTTATCGCACCTTCCGCCCATTCAATTGCCTCCGTTCGACGGCAAGTACGATGAATGGGAACAATTTCGAGATCGATTCACCGTGCTTATACGCGATAACAACGATCTAACCGATTTCGCTCGCATGCACTTCTTAACTTCTTGCCTAAGAGGCCGCGCTTTAGTGTATCGCTAACATATCCATTACTGCCGATAATTTCGAAATCGCGTGGCAGGCATTAATATCGCGCTATGAAAATAAACAGCGCTCTCTTCACGTGCATCTCTCCAAATTGCTCAATCTGTCCGCGATGACTCGCGAGTCGGCTTCCAAATTACAGACGTTACACGATCAAGTGAACCTCGCCGTAAGTTCTCTGACGAATCTTAAGAGGATGCCGGACTGACTTTTTTACCGACCGAAACGATAATATTTTTCTAGACCGAGATTTTTTTATTGGTTTAATAGAATAACAAATGCTTTTCCACGATTAAATTGCATATAACAATTAACCGCGGAGGGATCCAAATTCATAGTAAAAACACAAAAAATTAGAAAATTACAGTTTTTTTATCGGCTTCTGACGTCAGGTTACAACAATACTTGCTTAATATGAAAGTTTTACAATTTATATGTACGAAATAAGAATGCTTCGCATGAAGAATTGCATGAAGGAGTATCAGTGAACTTTCAGAAATGAGTTTAGAAGCCTCGTAAAAAATATTTCGGTATACAAAGTTTTCGTTCATATGTGTGTGTGCGAGATCGAGGCACGAGAGTAAAACAGGCCCGTAGATTAGTTGCTCGATATCGAGACAGACGGCGCTAGAATCGGTTTGTGTGACAAGGAGAGACAATCTCGTACCATTCTTCTCTTCCATTTCGCGTGTAATAGTATACGCCAGTATACATATATGCGCACACTAAGGCATTATACTCTTGCGTTTTTTTTTCTCGTATTGCGCGTCATAGATACTCGCTGTCGCGCGGCGCCGTAACAATCGTACGCGTAACAAGCTGCGTGAAAACAGCGTTACAACGTGTTACGTGGAAAATATTCTATGTAAGTTATACACAATATATATACACAATATATATATATATATATATATATATATTGTGGGCTGGTTGTTTTTAGAAATATTTCATACCAGATGCGGTTTGCATGTGCGATCTGGTTATTAAAATATTTATTTCAGAGGCGATCTATTCGTGAGCTGATTATTTTTTTTAAAAATCCAGAGGCGATCTAATTCGTGTGCTGGTGTAAAAAACCTACAGGCGATTTAATTCGTGTGCTGGTTATTCAAAAAAATCCAGAGGTGATTTATTCGTGGGCTGGTTGTTTTTAAAAATATTTTATATCAGATGCGATTTGCATGTGCGCTCTGGTTATTAAAATATTTATGTCAGAGGCGATCTATTCATGAGCTGATTATTTTTTAAAAAATCCAAAGGCGATCTAATTCGTGTGCTGGTTTAAAAAAACCCAGAGGCGATTTAATTCGTGTGCTGGTTATTCAAAAAAATCCAGAGGCGATTTATTCGTGGGCTGGTTGTTTTTAAAAATATTTTATACCAGATCCGGTTTGCATGTGCGCTCTGGTTATTAAAATATTTATGTCAGAGGCGATCTATTCGTGAGCTGATTATTTTTAAAAAAATCCAGAGGCGATCTAATTCGTGTGCTGGTTTAAAAAGAACCCAGAGGCGATTTAATTCGTGTGCTGGTTATTCAAAAAAATCCAGAGGCGATTTATTCGTGGGCTGGTTGTTTTTAAAAATATTTTATACCAGATGCGGTTTGCATGAGCGCTCTGGTTATTAAAATATTTATGTCAGAGGCGATCAATTCGTGAGCTGATTATTTTTTTAAAAAATCCAGAGGCGATCAAATTCGTGTGCTGGTGTAAAAAAACCTAGAGGCGATTTAATTCGTGTGCTGGTTATTCAAAAAAATCCAGAGGCGATTTATTCGTGGGCTAGTTGTTTTTAAAAATATTTTATTACCAGATGCGGTTTGCATGTGCGCTCTAGTTATTAAAATATTTATTTCAGAGGCGATTTAATTCGTGTGCTGGTTATTTGAAAAGTATTTCAAAGGCGATTTAATTCGTGTGCTGGTTATTCGAAGTCTTCCAGAGGCGATTTAATTCGTGTGCTGGTTATTCGAAAAGTCTTCCAGAGGCGATTTAATTCGTGTTCTGGTTATTCAAAAAAAATCTAGAGGCGATCTAATTTAATTTGTATACTGGTTATTTAAAAAAAAATTCGAGAAGCGATCTTAATTTGTGTGCTGGTTACTAAAAATGTTTTACATCAGATACGATTTGCATGTACATTCTGGTAGCGAAATTTAAACGAAATTTAATTCAGAGATCATAAAGACACTGCCTCAACTAAAAGGCATATTTGATAAGAATAAAAATCCAGATGAGATGAATCATTGGACGCGTCATAAGAGATGATTCTTATTTTGAAAGCGTGCTATATTTCGATAATTCTTATATAATTGCAGCATGTCACATAGCGACAAAAGCTAACAAATTATTGGAGCAAATTATAGTGATTGCTGGCGATTTTTTTTGATGACACCAAGCTTCGAATGTACAATAGTCTACCCGGCTGTACATATGATAAATTGGTGCCTAAAAAAAATTACTTTTATCGCCGTTGCCTACAAATAATATAATATTTAAAAAGCTTTAACAACCTGATAGCATATGCTGTGAAATTTATGCTGCAGCTTTCGCTACACTACTATAAACTATAGCCTTAGAAGGAAATCCTTGTAAGGAAAAATATTTCAATAATGTGTAAAATGTATGAAGCAACATTTTTTTAAATTATAGCAGAAAATTAATTACCTTTTCCAAAATGTATTGGTAAATTATTCATATATCATATTTTAAATTTATCATATCTGATTACGATATTTTAATGAATATCGTTAGAAAAAGACGCCTCAATCTCGTTTGCATATATCGGAGAGACGAAAAAATTACACATATTATGATTGCGTCTCACGGGAATGGGCGATGAAGGGACCCATTATATTATCGATATAAATCTATTATTTCGATGCTTTTGAGACAAAGAATATAGTGTGAAAATATTTATAAATATTATTTATAAATTTTACGAATATACATTACATCAAACAATTTGCATAATATATTTTATATTGTTAGTTTTTCATTATATCGATTTAACAAACGTCGTACATAAATTGTAACTTGTAGAAAGTTATATGCAAATATCCTTTTTATTGTATGTATACAGAATGTCGCAGAGTACTATATATGTATAAGCGCTTGTGAAGAAAGCGCAGTAAATTGAAAAAAATCCCATAGCATTTTACGATTTTCGCAATAATAGAAATATTAAATAAAATCGGACGAATGTGTATCTTTGCGTGTCTGAAAAAGGGAGAGAGAGAGAGAGAGAGAGAGAGAGAGAAACGCTCGGCATTCGAGCTATCGCACGGTCTAGCATGATAGACATTTTGTCGGCGCGCGGCAAGGGAAAGGACAGCGCGGCGCAACGATGACGGTGTAACCGATAGTAGCGGCGTGCCCTGCTATCCCTCCCCTTGTCGCGCGCCGACAAAATGCCAAACACACTGGATCATGCGATAGCTCGAACGGCCGAGCGCTTCTCTCTCTCTCTTTTTCTCTCTCCCACACACAGATACATATTTCCGATTTTATTTAAATTTCTATTATTATTACGAAAATTGTAAAATGCTATGAGACTTTTTTGTTCAATTTACTGCGCTCACAAGCGCTTATATATAGTACTCTGCGACATTCTGTATACATACAATAAAAAGGATATTTGCATATAACTTTCTACAAATTACAATTTATGTACGACGTTTGTTAAATCGATATAATCAAAAACTAACAATATAAAATGTATTATGCAAATTGTTTGATGTAATGTCGTATATTCATAAAATTTATAAGTAATATTTATAAATATTTTCACAATATATTTTTATTATATATATAAAGAGACATAGCTAATGAGAGCAATGATAGAATTGTATTTAAATATGTATGCAATAAAGACAGATCTATACTCTAAAATCGTTGCTTGTGCGAGACGATAGAGCAGTAGAAATGCAACATATTTTTTGTTTCAATATAAATACAATTAAACACAATACAAAAAAAGCTTGTATTTCACATTGCTCTTTTTAAAATATATGCCATATGTCTTTCTACTCTAGATAATACTGTCGGTAACATAACTATAAGTGTTGGTAATGTACCGACGCTTTTAGTTATGTTAAAATGAGGGCGCCTACTTGTCGGAGTTCGGCCGCGACTCCGGCATCCTCTTAATAGAACTCCCGAAGAATTGTGGAATGATACTCTTGTTCACCTCATCGTACAAGAACTTGATTCGGTGACACGTAAAGCCTGGAATTTTAAGGAGAGTGACAAAGCTACGCCGCCTTCTTACGACGATCTACGTCGATTTCTACAAAACCGAGCTATCGCATTGGAAAACTCCGCAGTCGGGTCGAAAACTAGCTCTAAAGCCTCCGCTTCTTCGCGCGTCTACATCGCCACGACAGCACACTCGCAAACGAAAAGCCCATTGTGCCAAGCGTCGCATTTTATTAACAAGTGCTCGACGTTCGTGAGCATGAATCCGAGTCAACGTCGTGACATCGTTAAAAAATATAAACGTTTTAATTGTTTAAGTGATAAGCACTCTGTAACGGAGTGTAAAAGTAAATATTCATGCTGCGTCTGCCGCGAAAAACATCATTCCATGCTACATTATGACTCGGGTTCAGAATCAAGCTCATCCGAGATCGTTTCGTTTAATTGCTCGCTACCTCAACCGTCGGAAGAAAAGACCGAAATAAATTCATTACAATCTTCGATTCAAAATAAATCGCAGGTATTACTAGCGACCGCCTGGGTTACAGTACGTGTCCCGTCGGGACGCACCGCCGTCGTTAGAGCTCTCCTCGATCAAGGCTCCGAAATGACCTTCGTGTCGGAGAACTTAGCGCAAATTCTGCGAGCAAAACGCATTCGCATGCCGGTATCCGTTACCGCCGTCGGTGGTATTCATGCCGGCACCTTTCGACACGCAGCCCGAATCTTTATTTCCCCGCGTAATAATCTCAATCCTTCATTCTCCACAACCGCGCTCATTTTGGACGCCTTAACTTCCTATATTCCCAAGCGAAACATTAACATCTCTTCGCTTTCTCAGTTCTCAAATTTACCGTGGGCAGATGCCGATCCAACTAGCCCCGACCCTATTGATATTATTATTGGAGCCGATTTGTACAATGATATAATTATCGACGGTATTCGGAAAGGAGGTATCGGTCAACCGCTGGCTCAGAACTCCGTTCTCGGCTGGATCATATCAGGGCCCGTCGGTCCCACCGCGACCTCGTCTCGATTTTCTACGAACGAGCACTCCATTAGTTGCTCACTTTCGTCCATTTCCGCGCACCACATATTTTGCTCCCCCTCGAAGCACCCTCGTTTCTGGGAAGTCGAGGAACTTCCGCGACAACCTATTCTCACTTCTCAAGAAAATCAAAGCGAAGAGCATTTTTGCTCTACTTATTCTCGCGACGTTGACGAACGATACGTCGTTCGCTTGCCTTTCAAGAAACCTCCACTCGATATTAGTTATTCAAAACTTCGTGCAGAACAAGTGCTCAATACAGTAATTCGTAAACTCAACGACAAACCTGATGTAAAAAAAGAATACCGCGAATTTCTTGCCGAATATGAAAAACTGGGACATATGCGACAAACTTAAATGCTTAAGACTCCGAGCCGTCAATTCGTGTATCTCCCTCATCATGGTGTTATCCGCGAGAGTAGTTCGACCACGCGTCTTCGCGTTGTTTTCAACGCCTCAAGCGTTACTTCTAACGGTACGTCCCTGAACGATCATTTACATTCCGGCCCGAAATTACAAACCGATATCACCTCAGTTATCTTACAATGGCGCCGATATAAATACGTTTATTCATCTGATATCGCGAAAATGTATCGCCAAATTCGGGTTGACGAGCGGGATATTAACTATCAGCGAATTCTATGGAAATCGTCCCCGTCTGAAGCTATACGCGAATATCAATTGCTTACGGTTCCTTATGGCATGTCATGTGCGCCGTTTCTTGCTCTCCGCGTCTTGAAACAACTAATCGCTGACGAAGGCCAACATTTCCCTCTCGCAGTACCAATTTTACGCGATAATATTTACGTCGAAGGACAAATCTTTTTTAGATTCTCTTCGGAGCTGACATGACGCTCATCCGACAATCACGCGATCAATTAAACTCATTATTAAAACGTGGTGGATTCGAACTAAGAAAATGGGCAAGTAACTCGCCAGCCCTTCTCAAGGACATTGACGCAACCCATTATGAGTCAGCGAGAACACGATCATTTGATTCAGAAGACCAAATCAAAATCCTCGGGATCGGTTGGAACCCCGAAAGTGATAGTTTCGTATATAGTATATCTCTCGAATCCCTTGTTCCGGCTAGCAAACGCTTAATCTTGTCAGCTATCGCCAAACTATTCGACCCGTTAGGCTGGGTTACCCCCGTAACTATTACTGCAAAAGCTCTAATGCAGCAATTGTGGAGAGTCAAAATAAGCTGGGACGACGCGCTTTCCGAGCCTCTCGTCACGAAATGGAGAGACATCTATTCTCGGCTAGCACATCTCCGCAATCTCAAAATCCCTCGTTGGTGCGGACTCGGACCGGAAACGAATCACGCTGAGATTCATGGATTTTCTGGCGTCAAATTCTGCGTACGCTGCGGCAATTTATATCAAAATCGTTTCTCCTTCGGGTCAAGTCTCGATTACCTTACTCGTCAGCAAATCAAAAGTCACACCTCTTAAACCGCTTAGTATACCACGCTTAGAATTATCAGCTGCCTTATTACTCGCCCGACTTGTAGAATTCGTTCGCGCATCAAGTGGGTACCGTGACTATCCGTACTTCTGTTGGACGGACTCCACGATCGTACTCGCGTGGGTAACACAACATCCCTCCCGCTGGAAAACATTTGTTGCCAACCGCGTTAGTGAGATTCAGTCTCTGCTTCCGAATGCAGAATGGCGACACGTTTCCAGCGAAGACAACCCCGCTGACTGCGCTTCGCGCGGAATGTTTGGAGACGAAATTATCAATCATGAATTGTGGTGGCACGGTCCTTCGTGGCTGCGATCAGACTCCGCTCAATGGCCGCGTACCGATACTAATTTTCTCCCAGGCGCTCCTCTAGAGGAAAAGTTAGCTTCGTTGCAGTGCGTTCAAAAAAACTACCAGTGGGATCTTGCTTCCAAATATTCGTCGTGGCCTAAACTAATTCGAGTCACCGCTTACGTCATTAAATTTCTAAGACTTTGTCATCGTGATCACTCTTGTCGCGAACCTAGTTCTGTGCTCTCGCCACAGACGTCGTCTCAACTTCCCGCTCCAAACAACATCGCGCTAAATTCCTCCGATTGCACCAGAGCCAAAATTTTCTGGATCAAAAGGATTCAAGTCGACGTTTTTCCAACAGAGCTTAACGCTCTGTTAAAAAATCGGAGTTTGTCGTCGCGCAGCTCTGCTATCTTTACGACCATTTCTAGACCGAGACGGAGTTCTGCGCGTGGGAGGAAGGATTTCTAAAGCACCTATGCCTTTTTCCTTTCGACATCCTATACTACTCTCGTCACACCCGTTAGTCATCCTCATCATACACCAGACTCACCTTCGAGCACTCCATGCCGGCCCACAGTTCACCCTGAATTTGCTACGTCGAGAATTTTGGGTAATTCGCGCTCGGAACATTGTGATATCCGTCATTCATAACTGTGTCACGTGTCGACACAAGCGAGCTGCAATTCCAACTCAAATAATGGGAGATCTTCCAGAGCCTCGAGTCTCCGCCGCGGTTCGCAGTTTTTTGCACTGCGGCCTCGATTATGCGGGTCCCGTGCAGGTACGTGCGTCCGCCGGGCGCGGGATCACTTCGCGTAAAGCCTATATCTCGTTATTTATATGTTTAGCTACAAAAGCCATCCATTTGGAGCTAGTTAGCGATTATTCTACTCAATCATTTTTAAACGCGTTTTCTCGTTTTTGCGCTCGTCGCGGCCTTCCTAACACGATGTACTCGGACAATGGGACGACTTTCGTCGGAGCCGACCGAGAATTATGTAAAGCCTATCGATCAGCGGTGAGAGATCCGAGCTTTCTCAATTCAACTGCCTCCGATAACTACGTGGAAGTTCATTCCCCCCTCGGCTCCCCATTTCGGAGGTCTATGGGAAGCGGGCGTACGCAGTGTTAAAACTCATCTACGTCGCGTCCTCGGCAACAACATGCTCACGTTTGAAGAGTTCTCTACTTTATTATGTAGAATTGAAGCGTACTTAAATTCACGACCCATCTCGCCTGTGTCCGAGACGCTCGACGACTACGAAGTTCTAACTCCGGGTCATTTCCTCATCGGCTCTGCGCTCACTGTAAACCCGGAACCATCTTTGCTCGATCTTCAGGAAAATCGCTTGTCGAGATGGCAACTCCTTCGCCATATCACTGAAAGGTTTTGGAAACTCTGGAATAACGATTATATCAATACATTACAACAAAGAGCAAAGTGGCGAAAGGTCAAGCCGTCAATTGCTATCGGGCAGCTAGTTCTATTGCGCAATCCGACGTTGCCGCCTTGTAAGTGGGAACTCGGCCGTGTGACTCAATGTCACCCGGGTTCCGACGGCTTCGTGCGAGTTGTCACAGTTAAAACTGTTAATACTGAATTTAAGCGACCCATTGCTAAAATCTGCGTTCTTCCCGTTACGAGTGAAGTCATGAGCAATTAACACCTTTGTATCTGTTAAACAAGTATAAGTCATTTCGTCTCTACATGTGAATGTAAAACTGTAATTTAGAATTTAAGTTCATTCTGTCTCCATATAGTCACGGCAGGCGGTGGCCTTAAAATTTACAGTCTGTCTACGCGGAATCACTCTCGCCTTTGTCAATAATGTAATAAATATACGTGATTGTCTCACTTCATTAACGACTTTCGGAACGATCATTCCGAGGCGGGCGGTATGTTCGCGATTAAACGACAAATTTCGTTACTAATTTCAAATTCAACTTCTTTGCGCCTTTCAACCTTCATCTAAGTAATAAATCTCATCGAACGAGAATAGTAACGACACGCTCGAATCTTATTAATTCTGTTTATATCCCGGGCTACTCGAACAAAGCATGAGAGAGCGAGGAACTGTAAGCAAACCGAAGCTATTATCAGTTTTTTCAAACGTAATCGCTTAATTCTCTCGAAATCACGCTCACAATCAGTGAGCGATATTAACAGTCGAGATTTATTCGCAGAACCGATCGGCCAGCTTCCGACATCTCTCGCTTTCTCATTCTATAAGGTCTAAATCACTTCGCGACATTTTCGGCGTATTAGCGCAGTCGCCCTTGCGCTCGAGCTTCGCGAATTTTCTCACATTGTCAAGAAAATAAAATCGTCCTTCGTATCAAAAAAGAGTTGCGATTTCTTTCGTCTCCCTCAAGATCCGAGAACACATAATTTTGCGCTTCGCGCTCAATCGTGGGTGAGTGCCGGCTACGGGAAAACGGCGTCGCGGTTGCCTCCCGAACAGTATATATCCTACTTTTATTTCAGGATTTTCCACTCTTACATAAAATAGTGACTGACCGTGGAGGCACTGTGATCATTTCCGGCGTGAAGAAAGGTATATTATTAATTTCAGATACGGCCAGACATCCTTGTGCGTAGTCTAACTTTAAGGAAGTTTGTTTTAGAAAATCATTCCCTAATATTCCAGCTTCTGGGATTGGGAAATCGTGAGATACTATATGAAAAGGTACAGATATCTTAAAAAGATTTAATATAATCTTCACGAACGTATATACTGGATAATTATTTATGCCATTTAATTGCAATATTTTTGTATAATTAATGTATATTTTTAGGTATAAAATTTTCTTTAATTAAATTTGGATTGGTTCCTTTATCTATCATAAAAATGGTTTGAGTGGGTTTATCATTAATGTTAACTTGGACAGTAGGCACGCGATCGCGTTTATCAAGATTTATTGTTACAGGCCGTGCGTTTATTACTCGATAATCTACTTGATTCTCTAGGACGGGGAAATCTATTTGAACTTCCTCTATATCCGACATCGAGAAGTTATTGTAATTTTTCTGATTATTTTTCTCTCGATAATTATTCGTTGCAATTCGTAATTGACAATTTTTAAGATGACCTTGTTCTTTGCAATATCGACAAAATGAGTTATCTTTAGAGGTTGAAATTTGGCTTACTTTAGAACAACAATTTTTGGCAGTATGTCCAAAATTATTACAAATTTGACAAATAATTTGTTGTTTATCTTTTAAATTATACTCTTCATTCTGTTTCCTCCAACAATTTTTAGCTAAGTGGCCAGGCCTTTCACACCACTGACAGATTATATAGAAATGTTATTAGTTTGATTATTAATATGGTATTGCGCAGACACGACTTTGCATCATGACCTGATTTCGAACATAATTGACACGAGATAACTTCCTCTCGTATTATATTTATGGATTGACGATATCGAAGATTACGTAGGCGACAATTATCAGCGCCATGTCCGCGTTTTTTGCAAATTTGACATATTAATATTTCGGTTTTCAAATTTGTCTCATTGTAAATTTGCGGAGAAAATTGAGTGAGTTTCCTACAGTTATTGGCTATATGTCCCTTTTTAAAACAGATTTGACATGTTTCCTGCAACCACTTAATATAATGTAGCTCGTTTTGACTTGAGTTAGCGCCTTGCTTCTGTCGTAAGTTTACTATCTCTCGAAGTTCTCGTTCAATCCTCAAAGCGTCGGCAATGGTGTCTTCTATGTTTAGATTTCTGGTAATTTTTTGTTCTATGTTAGGCTTTAACCCCCTTATGAAACATTCACACATGTTCTTTTCTAATGACATTTTAATATTTTCATCAGGCAAAACTTTTTCTAGGTATTGAAATGTTTCTAAGATTTGTTTTCCAAGTTTTAATTCTACTAGCATAACTAATTACGTCTTCTTCGTCTTTTTGGTAAATACATCCTAATTCCCCTTGCAATTGATAAACATTTTTCGAAGGACCGTAAATTCGTTTTAAATAGGACATTAATTGCGATATGCTATTAAAAAATTGATCTTGTATAGTTCGGCGAGCTTCTCCGATTATTCTGGTTCTTACGATTTTAGTAAATTGCAATTCTACTTCTTCAGGTAACATAGATTTTGCTTCTTCACATCCTTCAATGAAATAATTTAGTGGAATGTTATGGAGTGTTGCCGTCAAAGAAAGGAACAGCTTCAATAGCGTATTTTAGCGTAGCGAAAGGATTTTGATAAGACATTGTTTTGGAATCACTTCCTATTTCTTTAATACGAATTTCTGTAATACAAATTTGATTTAGTTTTTTTTTGTTTTTTATTAATAATTACATCGAGAAAATCATCAGACTTTGGCTAGGATGTATATTGACATTATGAATAGATAAAAAAAAGGTTTAATATCCACAACTAAAATAGATTTGTTTTTAAATAGATTTAGGAGTTGCTATCGGAATAGATGTGTATAGTGTGTATAATTCAAAGATATAAATCTGAATACTATCTGATATAAATTTAGGTTTAAATTTAATTTGAATATATTTTACTCTCAAAGAATTGTCTTTTTAAAAGGATTTTTTAATTTTTATCGAGATTTTTACATTCCTTCCCATTTCCAAGATCGCACTTTTCAAACCCGGACGAGCCCCCAAAATTTATCAGTATGTTACGTCCAGACCCTGGAATGGATGGGCCGTATGGAAGGACGCAACTTACTTACCCCGTGACACACTTTATTCGGGTGTGTGTATGGATCGGGTCGAACGAATGTGAAGGGCACAGGTCAGCGACCGAAGGTCTCTATAACGCTGCGTTTTAAGCCTATTCGTTCGGTGGTCCCTTTTCGATAAAGGAATTTAATCCTTGTTACACGGGATGGGACCTAGTGTGATCTCAGGATTTAGGGAAGAGAACGGGTTAAATAATTAAATTATACATTAAATTAAAAAAATACAATATAATATTTAAAAAGATAAAGAAAGAATGAAAAATACATGTTAGCGCTTATAACTAGGTGTGTGTGTGGGTATATGTGTGTATATGTATATATTCACGCGGGTGTTACAATCGTTAAGAATCAAGTTCTGACTGGTTATTACAATATATATATATTTAATATAATATAAGAAATAAAACAAAAATAAAAACCGAATGTGTAATAAGAATATGAATAACGCTTACTCATTAAAGGAAGTATAGTATTCGTCGCTTGCGCATGTGTTGTAATTAGAATTAAAATTTTCTAAATTCGCTGAAACACAGGTCTAAATTAAAATACAGGGGAAATTAAAGGGAAATAAGAATCAAGGAGTTAATCGAGAACCATCTTTCAAAGAGAAAAGCAAGAAGTTAATAAATAAAAGATGAAATGTTTCAATTTAAATAGTGAAATAATAAGATATGTGAAAGAGAGGAAATAAAAATTACTCAATTTTACTCACTACTCGTTGACATCACAAGAGTGAATGCTTTGATAAAATTGCAATGACTGAAGTCTTCGCCATTATAGCATGAAGAGCTGGCTAATGGAGATGTCCACCAGAAGATTTTTAATAAATATCCACTTACACATAATGCACAATTAAATCTTAATAAGACATTTTCGCTAAGACATAAAGCGGATTAATAATTCAATTGCGTGACACAAGAAAGGATCCCCGAGGCTATATAATTTGAATCAGATTAAGACTGAATTCTCAAAATTCTATATTTAACTATAACTGAATCTCGACTGTGACTAAGGAAAAAGTGATGAATGAATGAATTCCCTCGCTGCAACTTGTGCTCGCGTATTTTAAAATCATTGCTCCTCCTCCTTACTAGATAGTAGGTATCTTTTTGAACGAATGAGACAATTTCAATTACTCCATTCTTAGGGACAAGGAAGTTTTTGGAAGGAGAGGGGTTTCTTGAGATTTTTAATTGGTTGAGCTCTTTGGCTCGAGACAGCTTTATCCAGTAGAATGGGAGTAGGATGACTAATTTACTGTTCATGAGAATTTGCTCGTGAATTAAACATATGTGTCGTCTCAAAGATTGTTTAGTTTTCTTTTTGATAATTTTTCGAAGATCCAGTATGCTTTTTGTCTAAATTGTCCGATAGAAAAGTTTCATATGGACCATTATAAACATGCGAAGCACTTGAATTTTTACGTAGCTGGATTTTACGACAGCTGTAACAACAATTTTGTTTTAAAAAAATCTTAGGTTATAGCTACTGGTCACCCTTAGTTTTATTTTTATTTATTGTTTCTTACTCTAAGAGACAGAGTATCATATGCCTATTGTTGATGTGGTACTTGATAAGGATCGTTTGAGCGCAAGTGGTTTTACATTTCATCAGACGTACCAACTATAAACATATACGACTATAAGATTTTATAAGATTTTATAAGTAAAAAAATTTGAGTTGACAGCCACTGGTCATCCGCTTAATGTCAGATTTCATTTATTATTCTCTGTCTCAGATATCTGCGAGTAAGAATTGGTCCTACCAATGTTTATCGTATAATTTCGAGGAAAGAAAAGAATCGTGGAGTCCGCTGGACGTAACAATATAATGACACACGCCCGTCGGGCGAAAGGGAATCCGGTTCCTATTCCGGAACCCGGCAGCGGAACCGCATACAATTCGGGCCCTCGTAAGTGTTCGTCGGGGTAACCCAAAATGACCTGGAGACGCCGTCGGGAGATCCGGGAAGAGTTTTCTTTTCTGTATAAGCGTTCGAGTTCCCTGGAAACCTCTAGCAGGGAGATAGGGTTTGGAACGCGAAGAGCACCGCAGTTGCGGCGGTGTCCGGATCTTCCCCTCGGACTTTGAAAATCCAGGATAGGGCCACGTGGAGGTGTAGCGCCGGTTCGTACCCATATCCGCAGCAGGTCTCCAAGGTAAAGAGCCTAGTCGATAGAATAATGTAGGTAAGGGAAGTCGGCAAATTGGATCCGTAACTTCGGAATAAGGATTGGCTCTGAGGAGCGGGGCGTGTCGGGCTTGGTCGGGAAGCGGGTCTGGCTGACGTGTCGGGCCTGGGCGAGGTGAACGGTCGGCGTTCTCTGCGCCGGTCCCGGGATCCGAGCTCGGTCCCGTGCCTTGGCCTCCCGCGGATCTTCCTTCCTGCGAGGCTTCCGTGGCGGCGCGAGCCGTCGTGGTCGTCCTCTTCGGCCGCCATTCAACGCTCAGTTCAGAACTGGCACGGACTAGGGGAATCCGACTGTCTAATTAAAACAAAGCATCGCGATGGCCTTCGCGGGTGTTGACGCAATGTGATTTCTGCCCAGTGCTCTGAATGTCAACGTGAAGAAATTCAAGCAAGCGCGGGTAAACGGCGGGAGTAACTATGACTCTCTTAAGGGAGTCGGAGCCCTGAGAGTCTAGTTACTCGCTGTGTCTACTCGTGCCCCCAAAGCAACACGCCGCGTGTGGTTTCTGAGTGGCACGGCTGGTTCGTGATGCGTCTCAGTCCTCTGGGTAGGACCATCAGCCTCTCACGTTCAAGTTATGCACCTACCCCCTCGTGGTACCGCCGGTAACGCATATTGCTTGTCTATGCGGCTGAATGGTGTCATAGCGATTGTGCGCCCTAAAGGGTCTTGTACCCATGTGCCGAATCCATGGTTAGTTGTGGGGCCAAGAAAGGTGAGGCTTTCGGGGACTCTCGGTTGATATACCGTTTGCTCCCCACCACGCAGTAAATATGAGAAAATGTAATAAGAATGAATCTCGCCCGGGTTCTCGGTTGGCCCGGGCACTGCGTGGTAGAGTTGGACAAGCGGGTGGAATAGCAGCCCCCGCCGGAAGCGATGGTCCTCCCGCGAATGTTCGCGATTGTGCCAGCAATGGGTCATCTCAGGTTGGGAGCGGGTTCCGTTAGCGCACGGTGCGATAGCGCACAAACCCGATAGCACACGAAAAATTGACACAATTCCCGATAGCGCACCAACCCGATGGCCCACGTCCCGATAGCACACAAAGTAAATCGCGCACAATCCCGATAGCGCACCAACCCGATAGCACACCAACCCGATAGCGCACGAAAGCACTATCCCCTCACACACGCACTCTCTCTCATACACACACACAGGGGGGGTGCAAGGGGGGGTCCTTCGGCCCCCCTCCCGCACCCACCCCGTACCCCTCGCTTCGCGTGAAAAGTTGCAAAGTGAATCCGTGCGCTATCGGGTTGGTGCGCTATCGGGATTGTGCGCGATTTACTTTGTGTGCTATCGGGACGTGTGCTATCGGGTTGGTGCGCTATCGGGAATTGTGTCAATTTTTCGTGTGCTATCGGGTTGGTGCGCTATCGCACCGTGCGCTAACGGGACCCTCCCTCAGGTTGGTCCAGTTCGCTGTGAGCGTTGCAACAGGGAGTTTCAGACCATGCGCGGCCTAGGGGTACACAACGTACGTGCCCACCCTGAGGCCAACAGCGCGATCAATGTCGAGCGCGTCAAGGCCAGATGGCCTGAGGAGGAAATCCGTCTCATGGCGAGAGCTGAGGCTACAGCCACCTCAGCGGGAGTTCTCTTCATGAACCAATACCTCTAGGAGAGGTTTCCCCACCGAACGTTGGAAGCGGTTAAAGGTAAGCGTCGACAAGAGGCTTACCGGAGGCTGGTCCTTCAGTTCTGCCAAGAGGTCTCGTCAAGTGCAGACGATGACGATGCGGGCAACGGGGCCACAGCGACGATGATAGGAGTCGCTGGGTCCTCCGCCATTGGGGCGGACGAAGAGGAAAACTCTGGTTTGATGGCGGCACCGCAGCCTACACCTCACATTCCCGCTACGGGTGGTGAGAGCTTCGAAGCGCGACGGAGGAGCTCATTGAGCAGGTTCGGTGCTTCAGGAGCAACGAGGCTGATTCTCTATTGACGATAGCTAGAGAATTTCTGGAGGGAAGAATCAACTTTCACGCCATTGAGAGATGGCTGGGCAAGGTCTTCCCGGTACAGACGGCGCGCTCTCCTCGACGTGCGAAGACTAGATAGCGCAATCCTTCTAATAACAAAGAGAGTAGTAGGAGGCAACTGAGGGTTAGGGAGTATGCACTTGTGCAATCCCTATATAAGAAAAACCTCAAGTCGTGCCTTGAATACTCGAAGAAAACTCCAGCTGTGAGCGGCCGTCCCCAGTCGAATTTCGCGATTACTGGCGTCCCGTTATGGAGACTAGTGGCGCGGATGGGGACTTGGAACCGCTGCTGGAGAAGTACGGAGAGTTGAGGCCGACGGCCGGAACCACCCAGGGACATACATCGGCGGCCCGAGGGATTCATGTCGAAGGCGTCGATGATGGCGCGACCGGTGCCAGTAGCCAGCCGGTTGATAAGTCCTCGCTCTGGGACCCGATAACGACTGCTGAAGTCACTCGCGTTTCGGTAAAAAATGGTTCTGCGCCAGGTTTGGACGGTATAGTGCCGCGGATTTGGAATGCTGTTCCAGCACCCATTCGGGCCTTGCTGTTCAACCTTTTGCTCCTAGCTGGTGAGGCTCCCGCCTCGATCGCCACTACCAGGACTGTTCCTAGAAAAGGTGAAGATGCCGGATCGGCCTAGACCGTCCGACTATCGACCTCTGAGTATAGGTTCCGTCGTGTTAAGACACTTACATAAGATCCTAGCTAAACGATTGTCGGCTCTGGACATTTTTGATGTGCGTCAGCGTGGATTTCGGCCGGTCGATGGCGTTTGCGAAAACGTCACGACACTGACGGCCTTGCTGGGCGACGCACGCAAGTGCAAGAGGCCACTCCACATCGCCTGTGTGGACCTGTCGAAGGTTTTCGACACGGTTTCGCACAAGGCAATTAATAAGGCTTTCGAGGAGGTGGAGCTACTTATGACTTTCCGAGAGTATGTCAGAGCGGCATATCGCGACGCTGCCACGGTGATACACGGCACCGATGGCGAAGTGTCAAGGATACAACTGGGACGTGTAGTGAGACAGAGATCCTCTATCGCCCCTACTGTTCAATCTGGTCATAGATCGGGCACTGCTCTCGAAGGATGTTGGTTATCGAATCGGTGGTCGGGTGGTCGATGTGCTAGGCTACGCTGACGACATTGTGCTCCTGTCTTCCACCAAGGTGGGCTTGCAGGAGAATTTGAATCGGCTTCATGAAGCCTTTGAACGATGTGGGCTGAGTATCAACGCCAAAAAAACGGGGGTCCTATCTCTTATACCTTCAGGACATGTTAAGAAGGTAAACGTGGAGACTAAGCCAAGCTTCACTGTGGGGGGAGTGGTGATACCACAACGATCCCCAACGGAGATATGGTCTTACCTCGGAAACGAATATCAAGGTGCTAGGGAATGTATATACATTCCGCCTCTTGCTCATTCCATCGAGCTTTTAACGAAAGCACCGTTGAAGCCTCAACAGAGGATACGGTTGCTGCGGGACTGCCTCCTCCCTCGGTATTATCACCGATGGGTTGTGGGGTCAGTCAGCGCTAAAACACTAAAGAAGGCGGATGTGCTGGTTAAAACCGCGGTTCGACGCTGGCTTCGCTTTCCCCATGATGTGCCTGCTGGCTACTTTCATGCGCCGATACAGAATGGCGGGCTTGGGATGCCTCTTTTAAGAACTATGATCCCGATTCTAAGTACAGCCGACTTCAACGGTTGTGTGTGAGCTCGTTGCCGGCCGCGTCAGCCGCTGCTGAAACCACTTATGTGGCTAGGCAGTTGGTGTGGGGTGAAAACCAGATGCGTGTCCGTGCGAACAGAGTAACCACGACCGTTGAGCTGCGACGGCAGTGCGCTGCATGGTTACATGAGTCGTGCGATGGGAAAGGGCTCAGGGAGGCCGAAGGGTCCAAACTGAGCTCCCACTGGGTCGCTGGCGGCGCCGGATCCATTCCCGGTGCAGACTATGTTCATTACCACCACGTGCGCGCTAACTGCTTACCGTCGAAAGCAAGATCTGCCCGAATTCGTCCGGGGCGCAATGTGCGCTGTCGTGCTGGTTGTCCCGATATCGAGACGCCGGCGCACTGTGTGCAGAGATGCTTCAGGACGCACGGAGGAAGGATCCTGCGGCACAATGTCCTGTGTCGTCAAGTCGGTGGTTACTTACAACAGAAGAGATGGCAAGTCGATGCCGAATTAGCGTATTCGACCACTGCCGGCAGACGGAGACCCGACCTGACGATCGCCAGAGGTGGCGAAGCGGTCGTCGTAGACGTGCAAGTTGTTTCCAGGGAATCGGCGTTGAGAGAGGCTCACAATCGAAAGGTGGAGAATTACCGGTCGAATGAGGATCTAGCGAGCCGCGTGGCGGAGCATACAGGAGTGCCACGCAATAATGTTCGTTTCACCGCCATTACAATTTCGTGGCGAGGTGTCTGGTGCCCGGAGAGCGAGATGGAGTTGAGGCAGCTTGGGTTAACAACAGCTCAGCTGCGGACGCTCACTACTCGTGTATTGTGGGGCTCATGGATGAACTGGCGTAGATTCAACGGAATAACAACCCGTTTTGATGATAGGCGGCAACTGGCCGCGAGTAGACCCTAAGAGACATCGAGTCTGTGCGTGGGCTCTGTTCGACACGTTTGTCCACGTGTATGTTTGAAAGTGAGCCACTAGTTGGCTCCGAATGAATGAGGGCGAGTTGCGATTGCCAACAGCAAACTGTAAGTGCCCTTACAATATCACCAGTTGCTCGCTTCTCGATCGGATCAATGATGACGTGATGAGCGACTGCTGAAACAAATATTCAAATGCCTCGTCATCTAATTAGTGACGCGCATGAATAAATTAACGAGATTCCCACTGTCCCTATCTACTGTCGAGCAGTATTGTGGGTTGTTGTCCGTGCATATCTCGTTGGAGAGATCAGAGTGCAAATTGAATGATGGAGTACACGTTGGAAAAGTACACGTTGGTTTAAAGATCTTGGTGGATAAAGCGAAGCCGGCTGCGGCTGGTGGTTCCACTGTGGAGTGGCGAGCATGCAAGAATGACCTCTGGCGTTTAAGCGACCCGGAGAGAAGCAGTGGAAGGCCCAGACCGCGATGGGCCAAAAGTAGATCCAAGGAAGAAACGTAGGGAGAGTACGTATCTTCGAGATGCCTTGGCTCGCCTGTCAGGCTCCAATGGCGTATCTGCTCCCGAACGGACTGATCTTAGGCGCGGGATTGCATCTGGATGTTGAGACTAGTCATCATGTGTCGCAGCGTGCCCCGATTTTTGTCGGGGCGAGGAGTACGCTGCTGGCGCGTATACTGGTTTCCGTCTGGGTGCAATCCCGAAGATCAGTCCAAGAGCTGCTTAGCTCTCGTGTTGTGGCAGCACCTCCCACGACACGAGTTGCAGAGCACTAGGGTGGGTCAATGCTCCCCACCCAGAGGGAAAAAAATATTTTCCCTCATTTTTATTTTTTATAAAAATTTTATTTTTATTTTATTTTTTTTTCTGCTGCTTCTTTCTTTATTTTTCCTTTTTTTAAAAATTTTCTTTTTTTATTTCTTTTGGGTCGCGGGCGCCTCAGGCTCAGCTCATGCTGAGGCCTCAAAGCAACACGCCGCAAAACATCTTAGGCGTTCGAGGTCAGCTTCTGAAAGCAACACGCCGCCAGACAACGTAGGCGTGACCCAGGCATGACCTGGGATTACTATCTTTCAAATTTGAAAGCAACACGCCGCCAACCAACTTAGGCGTACCCAGGTATGACCTGGTAAATTTTGGAAAGCAACACGCCGCCCAGATAACTCAGGCATGACCCAGGTATGACCTGGTAAATTCCTGAAAGCAACACGCCGCCCGACAACTTAGGCATAACCCAGGTATGACCTGGTAAATTTTCACCTCTTGATGCTTAGCAGAACGCTGACCTCGTGAGGTCATATCTTGGTATGTCCGCTGCCCCGTATGGGTGCTGCTGGCGGCACCGGCCGAGCTGGGCTGGGCCGCGGAACGACGCCGCAAAAACTTTGGCGGCACGGCGAAAGCAACATGCCGCTTGAATGCTGTCTGCTATACAGCATCGGCAGATTTTAGGCACCGTCAGCATGCGTCGGGAACGGTGGCCTTAGGTAGTGCATGGCTTGCTTGCTGCTCTGGTCGATCCAGCGATAATAGGATAAAACACCATCTCTCTCCTGCTGAGCAACGATTCTCGATACGGGGCGGCTGCGTCTTCCCAGAATAACCATGCTTCTCGCTGGGACGTCTGGGTGTCACTGCCCTATTGAGCTTGCGTTTAAAAGCGCAAGTGATGTTGGGCAGGTAAGCCCGGAGTCCTGGGAGGCAATGGTTGGGCCGTTGATGCGATCTAGACCTCTGGTTAGGTCCTTCAGCCTCTCACGTGCCCCTTGGATCTGGAAGAAGGCGTACGCCGCTGGGTGCAGGATGCGCATTTATTCGCCTCTCCTGTGTCAAGTTGTGACCGGACCGAGTCTGTAAACGCCTAAATGGACCTCCAAACTTACCGGAACGCAGGTTTCGACAAGTTCCGCTTACGGTCGCCAGTTGTTTTTACCCTTCCAAACAACAAGGTGTAGGATATATACATTATATACAGGGTGTATAAAAAAGGTCGGAACCCTTGAATATTTCGAAAAATATAAGTTTTATCAAAAAATGTTTCAGACAAAAGTTGTAGGGTTTAAAAAGTTCTATTTACTGGCAATATCATTTTGACCTTGAAGAGTCACTGGAAGGTCACGTGAAGGTCACTTCAATTTTTTTAAATGGAACACCCTATATATTTTTGCACATTCTTGTAGCTTATCTCGAGAGCTTTCCAAAACACTATAATTAAGTATCTTTTCGTTAAGTACTTTTTGAGTTATAAGGCTTGAAATTATTTCTTAATTTTACATAAACCGTAAAATATCTTGTAAAATATTCATTTTTCAATTATCTTACCTCAATACTTTTACGTACAAAATAATGAGAGGAATCAATTGGTGTAAAGAAAATACATAGTTGTTTTGAAGAAAAAATATGTAATTTGCAATTAACAATTCCATATTTTTTCTTAAAAACAACTATGTGTTTTCTTTACACCAATTGATTCCTCTCATTATTTTGTACGTAAAAGTATTAAGGTAAGATAATCGAAAAATAAATATTTTACAAGATATTTTACGGTTTATGTAAAATTAAGAAATTATTTCAAGCCTCATAACTCAAAAAGTACTTAACGAAAAGGTATTTAATTATAGTGTTTTGGAAAGCTATCGAGATAAGCTACAAGAATTTGCAAAAATATATAGGGTGTTCCATTTAAAAAAATTGAAGTGACCTTCACGTGACCTTCCAGTGACTCTTCAAGGTCAAAATGATATTGCCAGTAAATAGAACTTTTTAAACCCTACAACTTTTGTCTGAAACATTTTTTGATAAAACTTATATTTTTCGAAATATTCAAGGGTTCCGACCTTTTTTATACACCCTGTATAATTATACATATATATATATATATATATATATATATATAATGTACATATAATTATATATGTAGGGAATATTTCTGCGTAACTATATTTGTGTCTACGCAGGCAAATGTAATAAATGTCTATGTAACTATAATTATGGTTGCGCAGTCAAATATGTAAATTTCTACACACAGACACACACACACCACACACACACACACACACACATTATCATTATACATGTAGGGAATATTTCTGCGTAACTATATTTGTCTACGCAGGCAAATGTAATAAATATCTGTGTAACTATAATTATGGTTGCGCAGTCAAATATGTAAATTTCTACACACACACACACACACACACATATATATATATATATATTGTTCGCGAGCGGATCCGACAGTGGACAATAAGAGCGGAAGGTCTTTCAATAAAAAAAAGTGCGCCACGTTTGACAAAACGAAAAGTAACATTTATTAGAGTCCAAGGTAAAAACAAGAGTGTTCAGTGCAGCGATTGAGTGATTCGCGGAACAGCGGTGTAACGGAGCGAGAGTTCCGCGATCTTCGCGAGCGGAATCGCGAGCGTTGCAGCGAGATAAATGCGTTGTCCAAATTCGTAAGCGGTCGTATAATGCGGTTGATTAGCGGTTTGATAAAAAGATAGCGGAAAGTCCAAGAGAGTAAGCGGTCGTTATAAGCGGTTTTACTATGCGGTTTAACTGAGCGGTTTCACAAAGCGGCGATATCGAAAAGAACAGCGGACTGCCCCGACTTTTCGGCGGTCGGCCCTTTTATCGAGGGGCCCGTTTGCGACGTGGGCCAATAATTTTGATTGTTTAGCGGTGACCTCATGGCGCCGCGTATAATTGGTCGCCGATGAGGTCTGACGTCGGCCTTTCCGCGGTTGCCATGCGCGCAGTCTTTTTAGATCAGCTGATTGGCAATCAGCTGATCGTGACGTATGGGCGCGCATGCCCGTACGTTACTCTGAATTTGTCGACGGTTGATATTATTGTTGTTACTGTTTATGACACGCGTTTCTTATGTGGCAGAAAAAATTAAAGATAACTCGAACGATTGAGTTTTTCTGGCGAATAGAGGTCTCGAGAAGTTTCTCGACGCCCGTTAAATACAAATTCTCGATTTATGGAATATTCTTTGAAATCTTTTGCGAAATTTAATTCGGGATGATTTTATGATTTTCGAACATCCCGCCCGCCTCGTCAGTACATGACGAAATTTGCAAGTGTGTTCGGGCACGGGCAGGTGTCGCGAACGGTCCGATTGATGAGTGAATGATAGCGATCATGAATGGAATGCGTGACGTGGCGCAAAGACACGTGTTGTTCAGTTTGTGCGTGTCTTTCGCGAGAATAAGTAACGCGTGAGTGTAACGAGATTTTATACAGTGGTGAAAATGTACAGAGACTATGTGAATAATCTCGCGAGTGCAGTGAAGCTCGAGGATGATGGTGAATGTCAAGAAGAAGTGCTGTAAAAAGTGATTTTAGAAATTAATCGCGTGCGGTGTATCGAGAATTCGACGATCAATTTTTTCATCACTTGAAGATGCGCGGTGAACAGTGAGTGAGTGATAGTGAAATCGCGCGGCGAAAATGTGTTGCGGATAACGCGGCCACAGACACGATAAACGAAACGCGGAATGGATGTTACGGATAGATGCGATATATACAATATATACAATGTGTACGCGAGACAAAGAACTTTATAAGTAACTTATATACTCTAACTTTTAAGTTGCGGCGGTCTCGAGTGTCCGGAGGTGACGGCTGCGTCGTGTTGTACGCCCCAGGAAGCGGGCCAATGTGATGTGTCGTCGTCGGTGACAACAGGCAGTGGCTTGCAGGAGCCGATGCAGCGGAGAGAAGCGGAGGGTCCTTTCGGGCTCGGCGATCGGTTGGCCGACAACGTTGAGCGATCCGACGGCTCGATGCTCGGGTAGCTTTCCGTCGGGCACGTCGTGGCTGGGCCAGAAGGCTTCGTCCCGGAGGAGCCAGGCTGGTCTCGTCCACAGCAGATGGCTGACCCGGTCGTTGGACACTGCGGATCGACCTAGAAAAGTGCGGATGTGAACAATGTGATTTGTTGTGAGTGTGACCGTGCACAGTTAGAGCCGCGGCAACGGTCCTGGTTTCGCCGGGGCAACCCTGCCCTTGGCAGCCAATCAGTGTGGCGCGGTTTGACCACTTCGCGAGTCGATGCTCCTGCGTGACTCCAGCCAGGATGCTGTCGTCGGTGGCGGCCCTCTTTCTGCAAGGGTTCCCGCCCGCCGTGCACGGACTGCGAAGTTCTTGCGGTGCGAGAGCGTCAGGAGCGGACGGTTCCTTCTGCTCTCGGGGTCGCTGAACTGCCTCGTTCAGCTTGCGGTTGCTGGAGTTGTCGAGGAAGCGGAGCGTCGTCCTGCTACCTCCCGACAGGATCCAGCCCAGAGCCGTTTTCTGGGCGATTGGTTCGTTCGCACGGCCCTTGCGGAGTCCATCCTGGAGGATGGCTGAGTAGACTTCGGCGCCGAGCAGAAGATCGATTGGATCCTGGTCGAAATGCCGTGGATCCGCCAGAGAAAGTCCGCGGATATGCGGCCAGGTGATCTGGTTTCGCACCGTCGGCCCGGAATACGAGGAGAGGCGTGGCAGAACGTGCGCGACGACGGAAAGAGTAGCTCCGGTCGTCTCAGAAGAGAGGCTCAATATGACTCTGCCGCGAGTGGCTCTGGATGGCGCTCCTCCGATCCCAGCGATCGCAATCGAGGAGCGGGCTCGCGGCAAGTGGAGGCGCTGTGCCAGGGCTTCCGAGACGAGAGAGACTTCGGATCCCTGGTCGACCAAGACGCGAACAGCTTGAAGCCTCCCCCTGGAGTCGGCGATGGTCACGCGTGCGGTGGCGAGGAGGATCGCCTTGCGGTCTGATTTTGGAAGCACAGCGGAGAGTGAACTGACCTCGGTGGACATTGACGACTGGTACGCATCATGCAGTAGCGTGTGGTGCCGAGATTGGCACACAGTGCACGTCTTGACCGACTGACATTGCGCTATGAAGTGGTTGCCGAGGCAGTTGTAGCACAATCTGTTGGCTTCTACGAAGGACTTCCTGTCGCTCGCGGACTTTGCTTTGAACTGTGAGCACTGCATGAGTGAGTGCTCTCCCTTACAGGCGACGCACTTAGAGGCGTCGAAAGTGTGCTTTGCAAAGTGCGACTTCGCTGACCGTGCGGCATCTTCGGACTTCGCGGCGGATCTTGGCTTGGCGGCATTCAAGGTGAGTATTCTTTTAGCGATGAAGTTTATCAGGACGTCGTGTTCCGGCGGATCGAAGGAATCGCACGTAGAGGATTCCCATTCGAGTCGAGTGCGCGGATCGAATAGCTCGACAACTAAATGTTTGAATAGGTCCATCCCGTGGGAGGCGATGGGCCTGGCGATGCTCTCCTGCGCGTTGACGGCGGTAGTGACTGCGTTGAAGATTCGGCTCAGCTCGTCGGCGGTCTCAGCCTTCATCCTCGGCACGGCGGTAAACGCGGCAAAATTGGAACGGATGAGTTCTCGCTTGTTTTCATAATGTGTGCTTAGAAGTGTCCAAGCTCGCGCATAATTATCTCCCGTGACTGATAACGGGCTAATTAATCTTTCCGCAGGTCCTTGGAGGCAGGAGCGGAGATAGTGGAGCTTTTCCACTGCGGATATAGACGAGTTGTCGCCGATTATTGACAGAAACAAGTCGCGGAACGCGGGCCACTCCTCGTACGCGCCCGAGAACGTCTGAAGTTTGATGCGCGGTAACGAGGTTCTTGGAGCTTGCTCTGGACCTGGCCCGCCTTTGGACGCGGTAGGCGCTTCGCCCTTGAGTTTTTCGGCGTAGCTGGCTAGCGTGCTGCGTTGCGTCACGTATGTATTCTCCGCGACATCAATAAAATCAGATTTGGCGTACTCACTCTCATGGTACCTTTCTTTCAGACCCGCTCGAATGAGCTCGTGCTGAGCCTCGATTTTTCCCCACAGGTTGTCGAGGATGGTGAGACGAGCTTGGATGGCGCCGAGGGTGATGTTGCTGACCCCCATTTTGCGGAGATTGTCCACGGAGCGAGACATTCGTCCGTGGATGTCGGTTTGAGCCTCCAACAAAGCCTTCAGATCGGCACTCATTGTAACTGATTTCTTGTCTTTACAGAAAACTCACTGCACAAAACTGGTCGGCACTGTGGATGTCACCCACGAAACTGCGGATGAGGATGATATATCCGGCTCGAAGGACCAAAAATGTTCGCGAGCGGATCCGACAGTGGACAATAAGAGCGGAAGGTCTTTCAATAAAAAAAAGTGCGCCATGTTTGACAAAACGAAAAGTAACATTTATTAGAGTCCAAGGTAAAAACAAGAGTGTTCAGTGCAGCGATTGAGTGATTCGCGGAACAGCGGTGTAACGGAGCGAGAGTTCCGCGATCTTCGCGAGCGGAATCGCGAGCGTTGCAGCGAGATAAATGCGTTGTCCAAATTCGTAAGCGGTCGTATAATGCGGTTGATTAGCGGTTTGATAAAAAGATAGCGGAAAGTCCAAGAGAGTAAGCGGTCGTTATAAGCGGTTTTACTATGCGGTTTAACTGAGCGGTTTCACAAAGCGGCGATATCGAAAAGAACAGCGGACTGCCCCGACTTTTCGGCGGTCGGCCCTTTTATCGAGGGGCCCGTTTGCGACGTGGGCCAATAATTTTGATTGTTTAGCGGTGACCTCATGGCGCCGCGTATAATTGGTCGCCGATGAGGTCTGACGTCGGCCTTTCCGCGGTTGCCATGCGCGCAGTCTTTTTAGATCAGCTGATTGGCAATCAGCTGATCGTGACGTATGGGCGCGCATGCCCGTACGTTACTCTGAATTTGTCGACGGTTGATATTATTGTTGTTACTGTTTATGACACGCGTTTCTTATGTGGCAGAAAAAATTAAAGATAACTCGAACGATTGAGTTTTTCTGGCGAATAGAGGTCTCGAGAAGTTTCTCGACGCCCGTTAAATACAAATTCTCGATTTATGGAATATTCTTTGAAATCTTTTGCGAAATTTAATTCGGGATGATTTTATGATTTTCGAACAATATATATTATAAATTACATAATAATTATATTCCACAAAATGATAATTGTCTATTCTCTTTATTAAGATTAATATTAATATATAATATGTTAAAATATATTATGTCTATACAGAAAAATTTCACAATATTTACCTTTTGATTGATGAATATTACAAAATTCACAGTCCATTTGGTTGTCCTAAAGTGTCACAATAAATGTACTTGGCATCGCGACGCTACTGCGTCGCTTGATAATAACATTTAATATGTCACTTCTCTTCCTTGATACATTATTACGCACTACTTCTTTTCCTTGTTCTACACTATACTTTTATTTGTTTACTCTTATTATTTATTTCTTTTAATCTGTGTTTTTAAACAAGTAATCTGACTGCTTATTAACGTGTCACTTCTCTTCCTTGTTACACTATTCCGCACTATACTTTAATTATCTTTCATACGTACGTACACACATACATATACATATCACACGTATGTTGCGCACATGCACACATATGATTTTGTCTCTTAAAGCATTGTACATATCGAAGCAATAACATATACGCAGCGGTGTGAACGCCGCTTGAGGGACAAACTCGCTTTGCGTGTGTGCGTGCGAGCATATGTACGTGAGTCTAACCTGAAGGAAAAGAAGGATCATTTCTCGGGATTGCTGCACCGATTTTATTCAAACAGGTCGCAATCGAAAGCTTGTACTCATATTATATGATAAAAGTGTCGTTAGATTTTTGATTACGGCTTTAGTTTATTAAATATCTTAACCGAAAGTTTACTTGACGCGAAATTCCGGATTGTTTGATGACGACGACGACGTGGACGTTTCTTAATCGTATTTTCACGATTTTAGAATTATATATCGCGAGTTTTCCACTTCTACAGCTCGTAGAGTAAAAATAAAGACACTTACTATATAATTCGAACATAAGCTATCGATTAAGCCTAATGAGAGCTCGATCCGTTCAGCGGTTATCGTAATATAATAATATGAAATAATCTGAACTGGTCTCAATTTCCCGTTTCGCGTAGACACGGCGCGCGTCTTGCTAGAGAGATGAACTCGACGCAAGACACTACCGTGTCTCTTGATATGGACAAATATGTTGAGTAGTAATGTGTTAAGTTTAAAATCCTACAGGGGGCAAAACCCTGGAAGAATATTGCAACATAAGTAGTAATATAGGACCTAGCCAAATGCCTCGTCATCTAATTAGTGACGCGCATGAATGGATTAACGAGATTCCCACTGTCCCTATCTAAAAATTTATTTGTAGTTAATGAACCCAATAATCCGCCTACATATGTCTCAGTACACGGACAATCAAATATCGATATTACTCTGGTTATTGAGAGTATGCTTGCGTCGATTGAAGGATGGAGAGTCCTGAACGACTGTACTACTAGTGATCACAATTTAATAATGTTTGTCTACAATCGAAATCCGGTACAAAAAAGAGATATAAACAGGATATCAATAATATTAAGAAAGCAAATTGGGAAAAATTTGTACAGTTAGTTAAAGAAAGATTTAATGATAGTTTTGTTAGTAGGTTGGATGCTCTTGATTGCGATAGCGCGGTTTCCCTCTTTAATGAATTGCTAAAAGATATATGCAATCTGACCATTCCTAAAAAGAGAAATGGTAGGAGGACAGTGCCATGGTGGAGTCAGGATCTCTTGAAACTGAGAATTATCGCAAATAGAGCTAAGAGGCAGTTATTGAGAGCGCGTAGATTATTTCTGACTGACCGTTTATCTAATTATAAAGGAGTATAAGGCTGCAAGAAACAACTATGTGAATGAAATTAAAAGAAGGAAAAGGGAGACGTGGAGGAATTTTGTAACTGAGGAGGGTAATAAAGATCCTTGGTGTTTGGTCTACAAAATCGTCAGGGAAAAGCTACGTAACGCGGAAACTGTATGTTCACTGAAGTTACCTACCGGTGAAATGACGATGTGCTGGAAGGATACTCTTGAGATCTTGACTAAAAAAGCAGTTCCACTTGATTCCCTGGAAACAGAAAATGCGAAACATTTGGAAATTAGAGAATTAAATGAAAATTATGTAAATAGCAATGTGGAAGAGAATATTACACAATCGGAAATTGAGGGGGCTATGAGTAGGCTGAAGAGTAATAAGGCTCCTGGGATTGATGGTTTTCATAATGAGATATTAAAGATCTTATGGAAAAATAAAGGCATTGTCATATATAATGTGCTGAATAAATGTCTTCGAGACTCATATTTTCCGAAATGTTGGAAAACAGCAGAACTTGTTTTTATTCTGAAAGATAGAAATAGGGTTAAAACTGAAATTGGCTCTTATAGGCCTATTGCTCTTCTGCCTACTTTTGGTAAAATTTACGAACGAATAATTGTAAATAGAATACAAGAAAAGTATATAGATGCGGGAATAGAATCGTCTAGGCAATTTGGCTTTAAAGCAAATAGATCAACTGAGGATTCGTTCTTGAGCTTTAGAGAAGGAATTGTATCAACAAATAAGAAATATGTAGTTGCGCTGTTTATTGACATTGAGGGTGCCTTCGACAATCTGTGGTGGCCGGCGATTACTGCGCGTGTGCAAGCAGCAGGATGCAGTAGTACTCTAGTGAATATAATTAAAAGTTATTTTAACGATAGAAGCGTGGTAACTAGAAGTAAATTTGAAAAATTTGAATCTAATGTGGAGAGAGGTTGCCCGCAAGGCTCAATTTTGGGTCCTGTTGCTTGGAATTAGGCTATGGATGAACTATTGATACAGATAGAGAGGAACTTTGATTAAGATGACGCAGAGGTAGTAGCCTATGCAGATGACCTGGCCTTTCTCATCAAGGCTAACTAGACGCGAAATTGAAAATAAAGGTGGAAGAGTTCTGCAACTATTAAAGGAATGGTGCGAACTTTATAAATTAAGAGTTTCGGCGACAAAGACAACGGCTATGTTGCTTAAAGAAAAACTAGATAGAAGCACTCCCTATTTTAAAAATAAATAGTAAAAATGTAAATTATAAATCGGAATGTAAATATTTAGGTTTGATTATTGACGATAAATTAAATTTCGTAATGCATGCTAAGTTCTTGAGAAGTAAAGTAACAAATTTGTGATGTCTGTAAGAAGGGTAGCCCGAGAAAAATGGGGAATTAAAAGACATATTATAGACGTTCTGTACAATTCTGTGGTATTACCCATTATTACCTATGGGGCGGCTGGCTGGTATGATAAGACGGAGCATTCGCTGGTTAGGAGAAATCTCTCTGCTGCTCAAAGAGCTATACTTCTTGTATTAACTAGAGCGTGCAGAACTTGTGCGACGGCATCCCTGCAAGTGATAAGCGGCAAGCCGCCTCTGGATCTCGAAATAACTAGAAGAGGAATAATTGCTAAGCTAAAGAGAAATGTCTATTATGTGGAAAAATTATAAATTTAAAAGAAGAGTGACAGACGATGAATTTCTGGATTTGGAGATAGAGAAGTTAAATAAAGAGTGAGATTGAATGGCAAAATAGATGGCTATATGAGAAAAGAGGAAGAGAAACATACTGTTTCATAAATAATGTAAAGTTTGTAGGAGAAAATAATTGGTTTAGACCCTGTAAAGAAGTAATTTACCTAATAACTGCATATGGCCCTATTAATGCTACTCTTTATGAGAGAGGTATCTCGGAAGAGGAGAACTGCTTTAAATGCGGTGTAAGAGAAACAGTAGATCATATAATCTTTGATTGTGACATATCGAGATCTAAGAGGTAACTGGCTACATATAGAAAAAAATGAAGAACACACTGATAAGCAATGAAGAAATTTATGTATGTTTCTCTGAGTACGCTGTCTTTTTGAAAGAAGAAAAAATTATAAATTGGAGTATATAGTTTAAAATAAATAAACAAATACAAATAAATTTTAATAAGGTAATACTTACTCTGGAATAATGGAATGACATCCTTATGGAAAATCTGGTAAATCTGAAAGAGAAAAGGATGTTTTAGAAAATGAATAAATAAATGAATCAAGTAAAATCAATGAAGTAATACTTATCCTAGATCTGGAAATCCTTAGAAACCTGAAAGTAACACTTATCCTAGTAACCTGAAAAGAAGAAGAAAATTAATGTTAATTAAGCGTCACAAATTAGATAATGAAATACTTACTCTGAAAGTAACACCTAAAATCTGCAAGAAGAAAAACTACAAATAATGTAATACTTACCCTGAACCAAAAGAAAAACAATTGAAACCTGGAAAAAGAAAAATTATATGAAATTCTGAAATATAGAAAGTAGAAATAGGAAGTATAATTACCTGGTGGCAGTAGATTGCAGGTCCGCCTCCACGGGGCAGGGACGGACAACGCTGTATGTTTTGAATTTGCGTATTGTGTTTACAGCGGCGAAGTGACCTGTAATAAAGAAAAGATGAAATCAGAATAGACCTTAATTATAAATAATAACATTGAATATATTAAGTGGATTTTAAATGAAGTGAAATAAATTGATACAGATAAGTATAAGCGGTAATGAGTGGAAGCTCGAGCTGCAAAGGAAAAGTAGACTAAATGAAAAAAAAAATGTCCCTATCTACTGTCGGGACGTACTATGAGTCGTCCCGCATGAATCTAATAGATGGTGAGATCAGAATATGCAGAAGCGAAAAGTGATGAAAGAAGGAAGGATAGAAAGAAAGAAAGGAAGAGAGAGAAAATGGCAAATAAATAACAGAAATGATCTTGGTGGATTAAGCGAAGTTGGCCACGGCTGGCTAGGCCGCTTGGGGCACGGCGGCGGCCGTGCGAGGTTGACCTCTAGCGCTTAAGCGACCCGGGTAGAGGCAATGGAGGGCCCTAAGAGGCGGGGGCCCATAAATGAATAAATAAATAAATAGATAAGAAAAATATCCAAGGAAGAATGTAGGGAGAGGACGTTTCTTCGCGATGCTTTGGCTCGCCTGCCGAGCTACGATGGCGTACCTGCTCCTGAACGGGCTGATCTTAGGCGCGGGATTGCGTCTGGATGGAGGGATCGGTCATCATGAGGCGCGGCGTGTCCTGATCTTGATCAAGACGAGCCGCACGCTGCTGCCGCGTATACTGGTCCCCGTCTGGGTGCGATCTCGAAGATCAGTCCAAGAGCGCTCAACGCTTGTGTTGTGGCAGCGTCTCCCACGGCCGAGTTGCGACGCGGTAAGGTGGATTCAATGCTCTCCACCCTGAGAAATAAATCTCCTCTTTTATAGGGTGTCTCCCTATTGCTCTCCACCATGAGGAATAAATTTCCTCTTTCAATTTTAAAACTTCAATTTTATTTTTATAAAATTTCCACTGATACTCTGCCATTTTCGGGGTCAGCTCTGAAAGCAACACGCCAGCATCCGACTTAGGCATGCCCAGGTGTGACCTAAGAGAATTTCACCTCTTGGTGCTTAGCAGAGCGCTGACCTTGTGAGGTCATGTCTTGTGCGTTTGCTGCCCCATATGGGCGCTGGGCAGTGGCGCGCGCGCGGAACAACACCAAGATTCGCCAAAATTTGCCGAAGCGGCGAAAACCACACGCCGCCGCTAGAGATGCTGTCCGTCGCGCAGCATCGAAAAATTTTAGGCACCGTTGTGACCGGACCGAGTCTGTTGACGCCTTATAAAGTGTCTAGGACTTACCGGACGCAGACTGCGACGATTTCCGCTTACGGTCGCCAGTTGTTTTAACCTCTCCCAACAACAAGGTATTGGATAATAATCCTCCGGGGGCAGGCGTCCTTCCAGTGAGGTATGCGTCCCGCTCTCGCCGGTCCACGTAGAAGACCCTCGAAGATCCTCCCCTCGTGTTTTCCTGGTCTCACTCTCGTCACGGCTGTCTCTGGTCGGCTCGCTGAGGTCGTCAGGGCTGACTGTGACTCGCCGAAAATATTGCGAAGAGGAGAAGGTATTTGTACACGCACAATAACAGTAACACAGAATTTTCCAATGAATAATTCTCTAATCACTTTATGCACGTTACAGGCCTTTTTCGAGCTACAGAATACCGAACAATAACTTGTAGCTATCGCACGCACTCGAGTACCGCTATAATTAATTATACGGATCATGCAAATCGGTAATTTTTCACAACTACTTTTCCTCGTTCCTTACGGATAGAAAGTTCGTCGCGCACTGAGCTCACGAGCCGTCGCGACGCCGCCTCTTATAGCCTCAGTTTCCAGTGGGCGCCCCACCATCGGCCGTCCGGCCAATCGTCGCGACGCTCCCGCCGCGACGCCTTCAGCCAATAGCGTCATTTCACCGGCCGGCGTCTTCGCGATCGCATCGCTCTTTCCTCGATCGCTCATTACATAATGTTTTGCTCTTATAATTACATTGTTAGGATGTTCTTTTATTAACGCATGCAATCCATACATAATTGACATCGCATCAGGTGATCTTCGCGTTTTCGTGTCACGGTGTGTGATTTGCGTTTCCGGCGGTTCTGCTGCTCTGTGTATCATCGCGTCTATATACCGCGTCATGCCGTATGATGTTATCGTGCACCGTGTTATCTTATCATCTAATAACGCTCGCTTAATACTATATTTACAATCCCTATATTGATACATTTTTGTTTTTGTTATTATTATTATGTTTTCTGTATAATCATTCGTATTAATCTCGTGTGTTGACGCACTACGAGGTGATAACGTAAAATAAACTCGTGTAATGAAATAAGTTCGCGTGGTATATAATAACATAATTCTGTTATAAATTAAACTCATGCCGCGCAATGGATTCGCGTATTGTATTAAAAACATACGGTTATATAAAATTGTGTAATAATCATAAAACGAAAAGATCTTATGTGACAAATGAAAATCATATAATAAAATAATTTTGACTATTGAGTTACACTCGTACATTAATCTAGCTTCGTGTGTTGCAACGAAACTACGATAACTAAAGAATAATTGTCCTCGCGCCGTATAATAAAATAAATTATTATCTCGTGAACTAATTGCTGTCTCTTTGTGCGCTGATATAAAATAAAATACTACCGCGTACTTTTTCACGCTATTAATTATGTTCGCGCCATATTTCTGATTGCGCGTTATGCACATGTCGATAAAATATATTTATTGTTCCTTATAATTAGTCGTACGGCTATTTTTGTGTAAAACTTAACTATATGTACATGGCCTTAAATACTGTCTGGGTAACTTACTATTGTCGCGAGACGTGTATTCTAGCGTTCGGATAACTCGCAACGATAATTCTGCGCGTCCGCCTGTGGCGCTCGCGGTTCCGTCAACTATTATTAGCGCTAGGTTAACTTTAACGATTGGAATCGACTTCCTCACGCCTTCCCAGCGCAATCCAATCGTTCGGTACCCCATATCGTGTGTTTTGCGATTTCTCGTTCGAACAGCTGTCATCCGCTCGTCCAGGAGGTCACTCAGGATGTTCTCTCTGCCCTGGCCTACACTCGCCGCGATCTCCCGCTCGCAAACCAACGTTTACCCAGACTCTAATTTTACTTATCCTAAATATCGTTATTCTTAAGTTTCTACTATTTACAGATGACTCCTCAGGGTGTCTTGGCCGTGCTCGTCGAAGGTCTAGGCTCTGCTGCTGCATCCGCCGGGCCCTCGGCCGCACTGGTAGCTGTCGGTCGCACCGTCAGCATGCGATGAAAAGGTGGCGTTTTGATAGCGCATGGCCTGCTTGCTGTTCTGGTCGAGCCAGCGAATAGGAGAAAATTGCTGGGTAATGGATCGCTGTACGAGGCGACTGCGTCTCCTCAGAATAACCATACTTCTCTCTAGGACGTCTGGATGTCACTGCTCTGCTGAGCTTGCCTCCGAAAGCGTAGGTGATGTAGAGCAGGTAAGCCCGGGGTCTTGAGAAGCGATGGTTGGGGCGTTGAAGCGATCTAGACCTCTAGTTAGGTCCTTAGCCTCTCACGAACCCCGAGAATCTGGTAGAGAGCGTACGTTGTTGGATACAGGATGCGCATTCATCAGCCTCTCTTGTGTCAAGTCAGTGCTTTTACACCTCCCCGTGGTCCCTGACGGTAACGTTGTACCTTCCGGTACAACGGCTAAGTAATCACTGGCGCCGTAATCACTAGACTCCTCGACAGCTAATTTGGCTCGTCTTGGGGAGCATCGGTCTTCCCTTTTCAGGGACTACAAAGGATAGCTCACAGCACAGCCACGAGTCAGTATCAGCCCTGCTGATCAAGTGGCTCATTTGTGGCTGGTAAACGGACTCATCTTTCCCTTTTTAGGGACTTACAAAGGATATCCCACAGCATAGCCACGAGACGGTGTCAGCCATGCTGACCAAATGGCTCATATGTGGCTCGTATACGGACTCATCTTTCCCTTTTTAGAGACTTACAAAAGATATCCTACAGCATAGTCACGAGTCGGTGTCAGCCCTGCTGACAGAATGGCTCATATGTGGCTCATATACGGCTCATCTTAAACTGGAGGAATGGCCGACGGCTGTGCTTTAGGCGGAACCTCCGCCTCATTCGAGGTGGTGGGCCGTCACGTGCTCGTCGACACGTTCCCCGTCGGGCTGTGAATTCGCGGACAGGGTTCACTCTGTTCCGTCGATGAAAAGCGGCTCGCTCCTATCTTTCTTCCTTCCCACATCTATTCCACTCACACCGGTGGCCTATCTCCATTCCGTTCGCCTCTCTCACACTCCGGTATGGAAAAGGGGAGCAGAGGCTGCCGAAGACCTACCGGGCCCTGTGCCTTTGAGGTCTTGGACCCAGCGGCGACGGAACCGGGGGTTAACTAATCTTCCTTTTTCTTTCAGGTACTTCGGGTTTCGGCTGTTGCCGTCTGTGGCTTCGTCGATAGGCGTCGTTATCGTCGCGGTCGCTCTCGTCGCGGTCGGTTCCGTTATCTTAGGTCCGAAGACTAAGGTGTTAGGAACCGTGCCTAGGATCTGCATGGTCGCGTAAACTTTAAATGTCGCGGTCGCGAACGGTCCGTCCCGGGATACCTGCCGTCCTCCCGGCGTATTTAGGCTTGGCGGCGTAAAGGTGACTCTACGTCGTTCGACCACCCCTTCCACCGTACTCGTGGGAACAAAATGAGATGCTTTAATTTTAAATCTTTTAAATCTTTAGACGTGGTGAGGAGGAGTGCCCGCCTGGCTGACCGCTTCCGGTCTGGCGTGGCCGCTGTTAGGGAAGCGCGGGGTGTGTCCGTCGTTGAGTCGCGCGTCTGCTCGTTCGCGCGGTCGGTGACGGCCTCCGCCTCCTCGAGAGCGCCTCACCGATCTGTGTGCGCGCGCACTTGTGACACAACACGCGACGGTGCACAGTCCCCGAGTTACGGCCTTCCTGCCGTTAGAATTAATTTAGTCCGTTGTTCGGTTACCGCGATTAGGACCGCGTCGGTAAAGCTGGAGCGCTGTTTAGTCACCGCAATTAGGCCCACGTCATTTACTATCGAGCGAAATATAGGAACCGCCGAAGTAGTCAAAGTGCAAACACATGCAATTAGATCCGCGCTTAGAATCGCGAACGTAACAAATAGAACGCAAAAGACGGTTAGATTCGCGGACCCCACCCCACCCCACACAGCGAGTGGCCCGGTGCCACAAAAATTAGACAGGCTAGGTTCTTCGGTTATCTTAGGTAATGCGTCCACGGGTGTTAGGATACTGCAGCTGAACATGCGACGTTCGGCTGTGGTAACGGGCGAGGTGCGTCAACTCGTAGTCGGAAAGCGACTTGACGTCCTGTTATTGCAAGAACCACACGTCAGGAAGCAGGGCTTGAGTCACACCTTCGTAGGGTTAGGTATAGAGATGAAAGTCGCCGCTGTGCGCTCGCAACGTCCGTGGGCAGCAGTGGCGATCTGTAATCCCAACTTCCAAATGGTCTTCGTCTCGCAGCTTAGCACTACACATTGTGTCTGTGTGGAAGTGCAGCCCCCCAGCTTCTTCTATGTCGTTTCGTGCTATTTTCAGTACAGCGACGAGATTGAGGAGCACCTCAGGCACCTCGAGATGGTGTTTCGTTCACTGAGGGGGGAGAGACTTATCATAGGTGTAGACGCCAATGTTCGGTCGTCACTCTGGGATCCCCAAGAGACAGACGATAGAGGTGCCAAATTCGAGGCCCTCATCAGGGCATTTAGCATGTTCGTGGTCAACGATGCTGAACAGCCACCCACCTTTAGGACGGCAAGAGGCTCGTCATTCATCGACGTGACCTTGGCGTCGCCCTCCATGAACAAATTCATCTGGGATTGGCAGGTGAGGTGTGACTGGACTACCAGCGACCACAGGGCGGTGGACATAAGATTGAGAGTGCCCAAAGAGTCAGGTGGCGATCGGGGAGTTGCAAACACAAGATTCGACACAAGTCGGGCCGACTGGGAACGGTTCTCTGAGACCCTGACAGATCTTTCGAGATCGCAACTGGAGGCTATCGATCTGTGTTTCACAGTTGAAGTAGAGAAGATGGCAGAAACGCTCACAGTTGTACTCACGGAGACCTGTGTCGCGTCAATGCCTAGAAAGCGCACATTTAGGAAGTACAACCCGTGGTGGACACGGAAATTAACGATTTTGAAGAAAAGATTGTATAGATTACATAGGGTTCTCCAGAGAGCGCGATGAGAATCCGTCTATTTCGAGATACTGCTGGAGTACCGATCTTCACGAAGGCAGTACAATAGAGAGGTAAAGCGATCGAGACTCGCGAGTTGGCGGAAGTTCGTCACATCGCACGGTAACCAGGAGCCCTGGGGCTTTGTTTACAAGCAACAGGCGAGCAAACTCCAGGTTGAGGGGGTGCTGAGCACACTCCAGTGTGGTGAATATTCCACGAAAACATTAGGGGAGACCGCAAGCTACTTTCTGGACGTACATATTCCGGATGACCGGGAGATAGAGGACACGCCTGAGCAGCGTGAAATTAGAGTCACGTGTAGAGACGCTCCGGATACAGCCGACGCTCCTCTTATGACGGTGGAGGAAGTGGCTGACGTGGTTAAATCGTTCAAAAATAAGAAAGCTCCGGGTTTAGATCTAATAGAGGTTGCCGTTCTCAAGGCAGCCTGTAGTTTAATCCCCGGTCAATTAGTTATGCTTTTCAATGGGTGCCCCCAGTGGGGCGTCTTTCCTTCTGTCTGGAAGGAGGGCTCGCTTCGAGTCCTTCTGAAGGGCGAAGATAAAGATGAGAGGGACCCAAAATCCTACAGACCCATATGTCTCCTCTCCGTAGGAAAGTTATTTGAGAAATTACTCAAATCCCGGCTGATGGACACGTCATTGGCACCGGATAAGGTTTCCCGTCGACAGTTCGGGTTCATGCCCGGAAGGTCGACGGAGGACGCTGTTGTGGAGTTGCGGCGCATAGTCTCTGCCTCCGAAGGGAGGTATGCTGTCGCAGTTCTCTTCGACATCTCCTGGGCTTTTGATGATGTCTGGTGGCCTCTCGTCTTAGATAGTTTGAAGAAACGCGATTGTCCGCGGAACGTATTCGGGGTGCTCCGGAGCTACTTTAACGACCGTAAAGTAAGGATCACCCTTAGTTTCGTGGAGGTGTCCAAGCGAGCAACGAGGGGGTACCCGCGGGGCTCCGTTCTCGCTCCGGCTTTCTGGAATCTCATGTTTGATGGCCTTCTGAAGATACCGGAAAGAACAATTCAGGACAGATTTGCTGCGTACGCGGACGACCTCGTGGTTGTCATAAGTGGAAATTCGCGTAGGGAACTAGAGACAGAAGGCCAGCGTGTAGTTAACGTAATAACAGAATGGTGTAGGTCCGCGAAGCTTCAGATTTCCGAGCGTAAAACTGAAGCCATCATTCTGAAATCTAACGCGATCGCGAGAAATTCAATAGGCAGACGGAGAGGAGCACGACCGGATAGGAAGCGGAAAACAGCAAATGGAACCGTCAATTTCGAGAATAGGTCGCCAATTATTAAGATCGGTAACGCGAAAATACTATTTAAAGAAACGGTTAGATATCTTGGCGTTCATATAGATAGAAATTTGAAGGTTAGATCTCACTGCGCGTATCTTGAAAGCAAAGTAGAGTTGCTGTTCGCTAAATTAGGTATGCTAGCCCGTGCCCATTGGGGCATCCGTTTTAGAGCACTCTCCACGATCTACCGGGGCATGTTTGCACCGACGGTGGCCTATGCTGCCGAGGGGTGGGCTGACCTGTGTACAGAGAGTGACATGAGGATCTTAAAGGCTTTGCAGCGCCGTGTCCTCATTTCATTGACCGGCGCATATCGCACGGCATCGTGGGAATCGCTCTGCGTCGTCGGGGGAGTGATTCCAGTCGATATAATCCTTCGTGAAAGTGTCGCGCGATACCAGGTTAGGTCGGAAAAGGACGCCAAGATCAGTAATATAGAGATACCCGCCAGAACAGGTAAAGAAACCGCGATAGAAAGGATTAGAGACGAGGCGATTAACATGTGGCAGACCAAATGGACGTCTTCAAATAAAGGTTGTACCACATTCGCCTACTTTAACAACGTGCGAGATAGATTAACCGCGCGTTCTCTAGAACCAAACCATTGGAGCACGCAAGCTCTTACTGGACACGGCGATTTTAGGGCCCGTTTGGCCGCGTTAAATCTCGTAGATAGTGAAGCGTGCATTTGTGGAGGTAGGACAGACTCGGTCCAGCACTTCTTGTTGGAATGTCTTATTTTCGACGCGCAGAGGTTCTGCTCAGCGTAGTCTCGGAAGGTAAACGGCAATGGCCGGACGTGACGCGCTTCTTCGTGTCCAGTCAAGAAGCTTTTGTACTGTTTACCGACTTTTGTAGCGAAACCCTTTGGTTAAAGGGATACGAGACGTAGGATCAATATTAGATAGGGTCCGTCGTTCAACCGGAGAGGTCGGAGCCTTCGGTAATGGAAGCGCGGCCCCGTAACCTTCTCGGGATCACCGCGCTTTCGAACGGTGGTCGCGTCGCGTAGCTCTAAGATAGCTTCTGGTAGGACTGCTCCAACCTAGAATCCCATCAGTCCACAGGCCGGCACCAAGGTGTGCCATAAGGTCACATCCCACCAATCTATCCTAACCACATCCTATTCCTTGCAAAATTCCGCCCGACAGGGTCAGAAACGTGCATCCGGGCAGGATGCAAATGGACAGGCCTTCCCGTGGCCAAAGCTGCCAGATCTCCGCCGCAAGCAACATGCAACACGGCGTGGAGGGGGTAATGAGGATGTGAGCGTAAGCGTACGTGTGAGCTCGGCGCTTCGGCTAGCTTCGGATAGTAGAAGAGGACAGAATACAGTCTTCTGTCTTCTTCCTACCAACGAAAGCGACGGCCGACGCGCGACGCTACACGCTGCTCGCTCCTCGATAACTCGATATGCGCTCAATGTTTCTCTTACAGCTTTTTTATCGTATAATATGTTTATAATATGTATGTATATATATATATATATATATATATATATATATAATAAATATATTATACAAATATATACACAAATATAAATATATACCAATTATATGACAAAAATATATTATAAAACTATTTAATATAATAATTGAACTTGTTTTCTCCATACATATACATTTAAAATAATAAAATAAAAAAATTTAATGAGTGTGGCGATTTTCCACACCACCCACGGGGTATCACCAATGGCGCGTTAGGTTTTTTTATATGGACCTTCGCCTAGAGCCCTATTATACCACATTGCATTATTTTGTCATTTACAAGTATGATGTCTGTTATACAGACAAGATAATTTTTATACTCTTGCTTTCCACAAATATGATGTCTGTTACACAGACAAGATGTTTTTAATACTTTTGCTTTCCACAAATATGATGTCTGTTACACAGACAAGATGTTTTTAATACTTATGCTTTCCACAAATATGATGTCTGTTACACAGACAAGATGTTTTTAATACTTTTGCTTTCCACAAATATGATGTCTGTTACACAGACAAGATGTTTTTAATACTTATGCTTTCCACAAATATGATGTCTGTTACACAGACAAGATGTTTTTAATACTTATGCTTTCCACAAATATGTCTGTTACAGAGACAAGATGTTTTTAATACTTTTGCTTTCCACAAATATGATGTCTGTTACACAGACAAGATTTTTTCACGTACTTACTTTTACAAGCGTAATGTTTTTAATAAATTTATTATTTATGAGATGAGGGGCCAGCTATGTCAATAGTATCTCCAGCATGTAACCTTAAAATACTTTTATTTTTTTTAGCAACGGTAACATATAATTTATCCGCTGACATAAGAGACAAATGCTTTTCATCAATTTTCATTTTGATAGCTGTCTCACCTCTTGTTTTTAATGCAGATTTAAATACACAAATAGCATTAACAGTAGCTGACGAAAAACTGTTACGTTTTTTTGTTTTTAAATTATTTAAAAGAGAAAACATTCTTTCCGGATCGGCATTTGAATTTGGAAGAGATCTAATAGTACTTATAACATTTGTTAAATTGGGATATTTAGCAAGATTATTCTATCGATTTTGTAAAATTTTTTTCCACATGCTGTCGAAATTTAATTTAGAAAAGTTTTGTTTTTCTTCCATTGTAAAATCTGATGGTAAGGCCATCCATTCCTTCTTTAAATCATCTTCATCAAAACCGCCGATAGTTTTAGCTATAAAAGAAACATCATTGAATGATGTTTCTCTATTGTTATCAAGTAAACTTATATATGGTCTAAAAACTTGTAACTTTGATAAAAATATATTATTTAGAGGTAATCTTTTACGAATTTCTTCTGCAGCAGTCACATAAAATATTAAACAATTCTCTCGAACAATTGTAACTATGTTTATGTGACCTTTCAGAGTTAATTCGTTCAAATATTCGTCACATTCTGATCCCAAAATAATTTCATTAGTAGGTTTTTGATTTTCTTTTAAGGAGAATATAATATTTGAAGAAAATGGTTTTAAATATTCTTCTTTTATAAAATTTCGACAGATTTGGAAAAGAAAGTTTAAAGATTTTGGATGCAATAAATGAATCCTTGTTTCTAATGCTTGAAAAAATGCATTAAATGCATTAAAGAAATTCAAAACGTATTTTAAAAATAGAAAATAAGCTTTTATCTCTACGTTGTTCATCATAGACAATAGATATTCTCCAGAATTTGTTTTTTCGCTCACAACCATTTCAGTAAGAAAGTATTTAATTGTATCCCAAGATTCAAGAAGTCTTTCGATACATAAATAATGCGAAAGCCAGCGCGTATCACATAATTTCAATATTTTGCGATTTGTTTCTTGGAAACACTCACAAAATTCACGAAAAATAGCCGTACGTTTTGGACTGCTATTGAGATAAGTAGCAATTTTTTTTAGAAATTCCTCGCAATATGCAGGCATTTTAGAACATGCAGCATGCGCTGCTAATGCGGAGGAATGACATGGGCATGAAAATGTTAATAAATGTGGACATATTTCTTCTAATTTTTTTTTAAACGATAAATGTTTTCCTGTCATAACAGATGCATTGTCACATGATAAAGCTACGATATTTAAAAATGGTATCTGTAATTTCCACATTTCACATTTAAATGCCTGAAACAACTTTTCTGCGCTTGAATCTTTGGCATCAATATCAATTAATTTAACTAATTGTGAGCGAATATCTAATGTCTCTTGATCAACGTATCGAACAAGAAAAGTCATCCATTTATCATGTTATATCAGATGTTTCGTCAATAAAAATTGAAAATTTTGTATTCTGAATTTTATTGACGACACGATCTGTTTCAACTGGGCACAAAACATTTGTAATAATGTTTTTACATTTTGTTCGGCCCATGCTCATGCTTTTTAACACGTTAGGATCTTTTCCAATATGTTGAAAAAAGTTGAGGATTTCTTTTGCAGTTTGATGCGAAATATTTTTATCAGCAATTAATGCAGCATATCGAATTTCTGCTATTTTTTTTCGCTCTTCAAACGACAAAAGTGAATCATCTGTTATGTTTATATTTTCGTTTGTATTCTTTGTTTCTGTTTTAATTTTACATATTTCTATATGTGCTTTGGATTCTACGTGACGATAAATTTTCGATAAATCACCTCTCATTGATTTATCGCAAAGTGAACAAAAAAATGAATTTATATCATGTGATACTTTGCGTAACCATAGCTTAAATAATTCAATCTCTAGCCATTGGTCTTGAAATTTATATTTTTCGGATATTTTTTTATCTGAATTTTTATTATTATTTTGATTATCAGTACTTAAAGATGAATTATTTTCTTTAATATTATTTTTATGACACGCAGAATCCGCATGTCTTAAAACATGTGTGTTGCACGAAATATTTTTATTGCATATAATACAATGATACAAGCTCTTATCAAAAGCTACTTTGCGTATCCAACATTTAATTCGATCATCATTGAGCCAAGCATCTGAAAAGCTTCGCTTAGATTTTTTTCTTAATTCATCACACATTTTTGTGAAAAAGAAAATAGGCAGAAACAAAGAATTAAAGAAGAGTGAATAAAATAAGCTAAAGATGAAAAATGATAGATATTTAGAATATCTAGAATAGATAGAAATATAGAAATTTGAAATAATCAGAACTCACACACAAATCGGGATTGTGAGTTTTTTGAACACCAAGATTTCGGAGCACGTATAAAAAAATACGTTTACTTGACAGTACAAGGCGACAAGATTATCTGATGAAAAAAATGCCGCGAAACAAATGAACGGTATAAAACAAATGAAACGGCATGAAACAAATGCCGAGTGTGCCTCAGTGTCTGTTCACCACGGCTCAGCACGGCGACAGATTGAACATGTCTCGTAAGTAAATCATTATTTATACAAAATTATTAAGAAATTTTAATGTTTCTGTTCTAATTTTCTTTCTTAATTTTATAGAAGAAATTAATGAAGAGATGAATGCGCTGGTGCTGCAGGATGCACCTAATATGCAGCAGCTGCTGCAACAATTGTTGCAGCAACAACAATTAATTCAGCAGCAGCTGCAAATATGTATGCAGCATCAGCAGCATCAGCCGCAGCACCCGCAGCAGCCGCAGCAGCCGCAGCCGCCGCCGCCGCAGGAAGAAGGGCAACAACAGGAGCAAAATGGTACATTATTTTTTATATTAAATTATATTTTATAAAATTATATACATATATATATATATATATATATATATATATAATAATTTATTTGTTTTATTTTTCAGAAAATAAACAAAAAAAAGAGGAGGCGGGCGGGCCCGTGCCCGCTGGTATGCACAGCGCGGCAGAGGCGGCTGGGGCGGTCGAGGAAGCGACCGAGGCCGAGGAGGCGGCCGGGGCCGAGGAGGCGGCCGGGGCCGAAGAGGCGGCCGGGCCCGAGGAGGCGGTTGGGGCCGAGTGATTAAAAATTATTTTTATTATTAAAAATTATTTTTATTTTTATTAAATAAATAATTTAAAAAAAATAAATAATTCATAGAATATTTATTTATCCACAATATTATCTTCCTTTTATCCTTTATTCCTAGATATTTTTTCCTACACATATATCAATACAATATGTGGTATAATAGGGCTCTAGGCGAAGGTCCACATAAAAAAACCTAACGCGCCATTGGAGATACCCCCTGGGTGGTGTGGAAAATCGCCACACTCATTAAATTTTTTTATTTTATTATTTTAAATGTATATGTATGGAGAAAACAAGTTCAATTATTATATTAAATAGTTTTATAATATTTGTCATATAATTGGTATATATTTATATTTGTGTATATATTTGTATAATATATTTATTTATATATATATATATATATATATATATATAAATACATACATATTATAAACATATTATACGATAAAAAAGCTGTAAGAGAAACATTGAGCGCATATCGAGTTATCGAGGAGCGAGCAGCGTGTAGCGTCGCGCGTCGGCCGTCGCTTTCGTTGGTAGGAAGAAGACAGAAGACTGTATTCTGTCCTCTTCTACTATCCGAAGCTAGTCAAAGCGCCGAGCTCACACGTACGCTTACGCTCACATCCTCATTACCCCCTCCACGCCGTGTTGCATGTTGCTTGCGGCGGAGATCTGGCAGCTTTGCCCGTGGCTCCCCGTGTACACGGCCATTGGGGGGTGGAGCACTGAGTCGGACGCGAGTGTGCGGATCGGCGGCTTTAGGTGCTCCTGGGTGGCGTGGTAATGAGGCGCCTCACTGGTCTGTGACCAAACTGTCCATTCCCGCGATAAGGAACCCGTGAGCGCATCTGGATTTTTGTATCGCCCGGCTCGGGGCGGTTTCGATAGACAGTGGATAAAATGTGGCGTGTACCCGAAAGGGTGGTGTAGCACGAGCCGTTGCCATTCGTGGTAAAGGCTCACACATTAAACTTTGTCCCTATCTACTAAGAAACGTAGGGAGAATGCGTATCTTCGCGATGCCTTGGCTCGCCTGCCAGGCTCCGATGGCGTACCTGCTCCCGAACGGATTGATCTTAGGCGCGGGATTGCATTTGGATGGCTGGACTGGTCATCATGTGTCGCGGCGTGTCCCGATTTTTGTCGGGACGAGACGCACGCTGCTGACGCGTATACCGGTCTCCGTCTGAGTGCAATTCCGAAGATCAGTCCAAGAGCTGCTTAGCGCTCGTGTTGTGGCAGCGTCTCCCACAGCACGAGTTGCAGAGCGCTAAGGATGGCTCCAATGCTCCACCCTGAGGGAAAATATTTCCCTCAATTTTATTTTTTTATAAAATTTTTATTTTATTTTTTCTGCTGCTTCTCTCCTCTTTATTTTTCTTTCTTTACAAAAAATTTTTTTTTTATTTCTTTTAGGTCGCGGGCGCCTCAGGCTCAGCTCATGCTGAAGCCTCAAAGCAACACGCCGCAAAACATCTTAAGCGTTTCGAGGTCAGCTTCTGAAAGCAACACGCCCCCAGACAACCTAGGCGCGACCCAGGCATGACCTGGGAATGCCATCTTTCAAAATTGAAAGCAACACGCCGCCAACCAACTTAGGCGTAACCAGGCATGACCTGGTAAATTCTTTGTATGCAACACGCCGCCAGATAACTCAGGCATGACCCAGGTATGACCTGGTACATTCCTGAAAGCAACACGCCGCCGGACAACTTAGGCATAACCAAGGTATGACCTTGTAAATTTTCACCTCTTGGTGCTTAGCAGAACGCTGACCTCGTGAGGCTATATTTTGTTATGTCTGCTGCCCCATATGGGTGCTGTTGGCGGTACCGGCCGAGCTGGGCCGGGCCGCGGAACGACGCCGCAAAATTTTGGCGAGGCGGCGAAAGCAACACGCCGCTGGAATGCTGTCTGCTATACAGCATCGGCAGATTTTAAGCACCGTCAGCATGCGCCAGGAACGGTGGCCTTAGGTAGTGCATGGCTTGCTTGCTGCTCTGGTCGATCCAGCGATAATAGGAGAAAACACCATCTCTCTCCTGCTGAGCAACGATTCTCGATACGGGGCGGCTGCGTCTTCCCAGAATAACCATGCCTCTCGCTGGGACGTCTGGGTGTCACTGCCCTACTGAGCTTGCGTTTAAAAGCGCAAGTGATGTTGGGCAGGAAAACCGGAATCCTGAGAAGCGATGGTTGGGCCGTTGATGCGATCTAGACCTCTGGTTAGGTCCCTCAGCCTCTCATGTGCCCCTTGGATCTGAAAGAGGGCGTACGCCGCTGGGTGCAGGATGCGCATTTATTCGCCTCTCCTGTGTCAAGTCAACGTTTCACACCTCCACGTAGTGCCCGACGGTAACGTTGCGCTTTCCAGCGCAACGGCAAAGTGACCGCTGGCGCCGCATGTTCCCCGGCCGCCGAACATCAGGCATGGCCAGGTCTGCTTAGGTGGAACATCGGTTGTTGAATGCTTTGCGGGCCAAACCCCAAGGGCCGTGGCTGCCTATCGGTGGTCGCGGTAAGGGTATTGGCGCACCCAGGGTGCCTTAGCCGTTCACACCGCAATCCTGGAGGCTTTTGCTTAAGGGAACGGGGGCCTTGGCTTAATCGCCCGGGTCGCGAGGTGGGTAGCCTCTATAAAAACGCCTCCAAATCCTAAGCAGAGGTGCGCGTTGATGGGATGCATGGCCGGGGGGTGGACCGGTCGCGAGCGGCCACCTCAGAATACCAAGCGACCTTCTGAGTAAGAAGCCTTTTCTCCGGAAAGAGCGTCACCCGGAGAGTGACTTGTAGATCGTCTCTGCTCGTGGGAACAAAAATGGATTGTTCAAATAAATTAAAATTAAACATTGGGGAATCGGGGGGGTCTAGAGAAAATAGGAGAGGAGTCGATGACTCCGGTCGAAGTACGGATGTGAGTGCGTGTAGACGTGAGAGAAGCGAATGTGTCGAGCAAAAAGAGTGATGCGAGTGTGGGTGCGAAGAGAAGGAGAGTTGTGGAGGATGGAAGTGCTGGGGCAAATGAGAGCGTGTTTGAGGATGTTTGGGTTGAGACTCCGCAAATTCCTATTTGCGGAGGTCAACAGTGTCTCCAAGAGTGCGAGTGAGTATCAAGAGACACGGTAGTGTCTTGCGTCGAGTTCATCTCTCTAGCAAGACGCGCACCGTGTCTCTTTACGCGAGACGGGAAATTGAGACCAGTTCAGATTATTTCATATTATTATATTACGATAACCGCTGAACGGATCGAGCTCTTATTAGGCTTAATCGATAGCTTATGTTCGAATTATATAGTAAAAGTGTCTTTATTTTTACTCTACGAGCTGTAGAAGTGGAAATATCGCGATATATAATTCTAAAATCGTGAAAATACGATTAAGAAACGTCCACGTCGTGGTCATCAAACAATATATATAGAACAAAATTTGGCGTCCGACTGCCGCTGTCGACACCAGATGGCGATAGATCTGGCGTACGACTGTCGCTGTCGATAATATATACACGTATTAACACACGTACGCAACACATGTTACAACAAGTGCTTTAATGTGCCTTGTACGGTGCAAATGTTTGTCGAAATTGACTGTAAGTAAGTTATTAATTAATTAATCGCGTTTAATACAAATACAGGTGAGTTTTATTGTTTGTGTCAATCTTTTTATCATGCGGGAGATTACCGACTGCATAATAAATTGATCGGTACATAAATTAAATGTGTCAATTATTTAGATCGATCGTATCGAAGACCCGAATATAATGTATATAATAATAATAATAATAATACTAAATATGTAACTTTAATAATAATAATAGCAATAAATTCATACTATATAATTTCGGCTTTTAACCTTTAAACTGCCGGAAATCCTATATATAGGCTCTAAAGGAAAATTAGTATTTTTTCTGTAATTAACAATATCTCATGGGTTTTTGGAGTCGCTGATCACGAATCTAAGGTCAGAATTGATCAATTTATGTCCGGGGGCCTCAATCCCCCCCCCCATAATGCTCAACATATGACATTTCTGAAACTCGGTAAAAACGTGATCTGGGGGTGAAAACTTAATCTTAGGGGTTTTCGGGGTCGCTGATCACGAATCTGAGGTCAGAATTGATCAATTTATGTCCGGGGGCCTCAATCCCCCCCCACCCACAATGCTCAACATATGACACTTCTGAAACTTGGTAAAAACGTGATCTGGGGGTTTTTTGGGTCGCTTATGACGAATCTGGGGCCAGATTTGATGAGAAAAGATAAAACAAATATCGTAGGGGTGCCGAGTTTGATGGTAGTGTCCAATATATAATAAAATCTTTTTTACCAAGTTTCAGAAATGTCATATGTTGAGCATTGTGGGGGTGGGGGGGGATTGAGGCCCCCGGACATAAATTGATCAATTTTGACCTCAGATTCGTGATCAGCGATCCCGAAAACCCATGAGATAAAGTTTTCACCCCCAGATCACGTTTTTACCGAGTTTCAGAAATGTCATATGTTGAGCATTATGGGGGAGGGGGGGAATTGTGGCCCCCGGACATGAATTGATCAATTCTGACCTCAGATTCGTGATCAGCAACCCCAAAAACCCCTAAATAGTGTTTTTACCAGGTTTTAGCAATAAAAAAAAATTTCTGTACCCTTCCCTGCCGGATATCCTATATATAGGCTTGACCTCTGACATGAACTTTGTATATAGTTGATAGATGATACAAGGCACAAATTTGACCACTTTTGAAGGGCAGTTGAAAGATTCAAATCCCGGCAGTCTAAAGGTTAATTTGTTTTAATTGTATACATTATATTTGGGTATATAAGGGGTATATATTTTCGATATATAAGGTCGATCCAAATAATTGACATTTATGTACCGATCAATTTATTATGTAGTCGGTAATCTCCCGCATGATAAAAAGATTGACACAAGCAATAATAAAACTCACCCTGTATATGTAAAATGAAAATATCTATGTATTTCGACATGTTTTCCATGTTCATGAATTAAAACATTTCACACACATTAAGATAACGTTTATATCTTTAATTTATAATTTTATATAAACTATTTGTGTCTTTAATTTATAACTTTATATAAACTATTTGTGTTGCTGAACGTGCATAAGTAAGATTTTGCATTAAAAAGAAAACTAAAATACAAAATTAAGAAACTTTAAATTAATATAAAATTAAGTAAAAAAATTTAATAAAATTAAGTAAAAAAATTTAATAAAAAAAGTAAAAGTGCTACATATTTTTAAAGACATAATAAACTTTATCTTAACATAAAATTAACTGTATAATCACATTAATTCGGTACAATATTGTTATTATTGTACAATATTTTATATTAAGATAACGTTTATGTTTATAATTTATAACTTTATATAAACTATTTGTGTTGCTTTATATAAACTATTTGTGTTGCTTTATATAAACTATTTGTGTTGCTGAACGTGCATAAGTAAGATAGACTTTGCATTAAAAAGAAAACTAAAATACAAAACTAAGAAACTTTAAATTAATATAAAATTAAGTATATACTCAGTATACTCGCTATAATAGACACAGCCAATGCTGCTTGTTACTTATGCACGTTCAGCAACACAAATATAAAATCATATACATATAAAAAAAAGACTAATTTTTAAAGATATAAGAATAAAGTCATATAATAAAAAAGTAAAAGTGCTACATATTTTTAAAGATTTCTTATACAAAAAGAAGTGATATCCCTAAAAAAATACCTTTTAAAAAAAGGTAAAGAAAAAGCGTCGAGTTCATCTAAAAACCATCTCACAAAAAATAGCTATCACAAAAACTAGCTACCTTTATTTACAAAAAGTACTGATATAAAAATTGCGTCAAGTTGGGGTGCAATTTCACTTTAACTTTGTTAGTGTTATTAAATTTTATACATATGTGCTTTTATATAATCCGCTGCTGACAAATAAGTAGAAGTTCCGTTTAAAATCTATTAGATTTTTGTCATAAAGAAGAACATTTTTGTTAGAGTTGAATCAATTTTTTAAAATAAAAGATTACGTCAAATGATTTTTAAATTTTCTAGAAAATTAAAATAAGATTAAAAAACTTATTTAAAAATTAAAAATTAAGAAAAATGAAAGATTACGTCAATAATTTTTAAATCTTCTACAAAAATAAAATAAAAGAACAAATTTTTTTAAAAATTAAAAATTAAAAAGAATATAAATTAAAAAAATTTTAAATAAAAAAACTCGGCGCGCTACCAATTTGATTGACAATAATAATAAATGAGCAATTACATACTAGCATTATTTCAATAATTACTAGGTAGCGCCGAGTTTTTTATTTAAAATTTTTTTAATTTATATTCTTTTTAATTTTTAATTTTTAAAAAAATTTGTTCTTTTATTTTATTTTTGTAGAAGATTTAAAAATTATTGACGTAATCTTTCATTTTTCTTAATTTTTAATTTTTAAATAAGTTTTTTAATCTTATTTTAATTTTCTAGAAAATTTAAAAATCATTTGACGTAATCTTTTATTTTAAAAAATTGATTCAACTCTAACAAAAATGTTCTTCTTTATGACAAAAATCTAATAGATTTTAAACGGAACTTCTACTTATTTGTCAGCAGCGGATTATATAAAAGCACATATGTATAAAATTTAATAACACTAACCAAGTTAAAGTGAAATTGCACCCCAACTTGACGCAATTTTTATATCAGTACTTTTTGTAAATAAAGGTAGCTAGTTTTTGTGATAGCTATTTTTTGTGAGATGGTTTTTAGATGAACTCGACGCTTTTTCTTTACCTTTTTTTAAAAGGTATTTTTTTAGGGTATACTAAACTGCGTGGGTGAGTACGAAGAGCAAATGATGCGAATGTTAGCGAGGAATGAAAGATTGCAGGGGAGGCTGGATGAGTGTGTGAGCCGTGTCGGTCGAGATGCCCAGAATGTGTGTGGAAACGGAGCGAGTGTGAGATGCGAATATGGCTGGTAAGAGTGTGGTTAAAAATTTGAATGTTAATGATACTAGAGTGAATGTTAAAAGCGTGAAGGAGAGAAATTTTGCAGTTGTAGTGAAAGCGAAGGATGCGAGTGTTAAAATGACGAGTGAGCAGGTGAAAGAGAAAGTTATGCGTGATGTGAGTAAGTCGTTGGATGTGAGAGTTTAAGCTGTGCGAAAGACAATGAGTGGAGGAATAGCAGTTGAGACAGTAAGTGAGAATGAGTTGACAAAAATTAGAGAGTGTGGTAAATTTGGTGAGATTGGTCTGAGTGTGGAGATGCCCCGTAGGATTGGTCCTAAGATGATTGTTTATGATGTGCCGAATGAGATGACGAGTGATGAGTTGATGAGAGAATTTTATGAAAAGAATGTGAGGAGCTATGTATCGGAGAGTGAATTTAAAGAACGTGTGAGGATTGTAAGCAGAGGCGGCAAAAAGGGTGCGGCTTGTGGGAATGTCATTCTCGAGATGCCAAGTCGAGTGAAGAATGTGATGTGTACTGAAGGACGAGTGTTTGTGGAAAGCGTTTAGAGTGAGAGAATTTGTGAATGTTTTGAGGTGCCATAGGTGCTATGCCTATGGCCACATGATGCGTGAGTGTATGGAAAAGGAGAGGCTGTGCCAGAAGTGCGATATGAGTGGTCATATGTTGAGAGAATGTAAGAATACGTTTGCGTGCAGGAATTGTAGAATCAAGGGGAGCAAGTGTGACCACTCGGTTTTGTCCGAAGAGTGCCCAGAATATAGACGGGCGCTCGAGCGTGAAAAGGCAAGAGTGAATGATGATGAGTGAGTCTTGTTTAAATGTCGTGCAGTGTAATTGCCAGAAGGCTTACACTGCAATGTGTGATTTAGGTGAGTGGTTGTGTGAACGGCGCGTGAGTGTGGCACTGCTGCAGGAGCCGTATGTGAGATTTGGGCGTGTGACCGGTCTGCCGGTGAGTATGAATGTTATTGCATGCGAGAGTGAATCAATTAAGGCAGCAGTTGTCGTGAGTGATGTTAGCTTAGATGTGATGTGTGTGAGAGAATGTACGAATGAATTTGGTGTGTGTGTATGGATAAAGGGGGACTTTGGCGAGTTATATGTGGTGTCCATGTATTGCCAGTATGGTAAGTGTATCGAGCTTTACTTGGCATACATGGACAGTGTGCGAATGATGTCCAGGGGAAAACGAGTGTTGGTGGGTATGGATGCGAATGCCATTTCTACCTTGTGGTTTAGCAAGGGGGAAGGTGGTAGTAGAGAGAGTGAGATCCGCGGTAGAGCTCTCGAGGAATTGATCGTTGCGAATGGTATGAATGTGCTAAACGTGCCAAGCGAAAGCTTCACGTTTAGCGGCCCGAATGGTGAGTGACATTGATGTCACTCTCGTGAATGATGCGTGTGTGGGGTGCCGGTTCGAATGGGAATTAAGGCCCGTGTTACGTCCGGTGGACTCCACGATTCTTTTCTTTCCTCGAAACGATTTCGTGGAAGAAAGAAATCAAGGATCGACTTGCATTTGGAATGTAAATCGATTCTTCTTAGGAATAAAGATAACGCGTAGAAGAACGCAACCTAACCCGCGTGTATCGCCATTAAACTTTAACAAATCTAATTCAGAGAATGGCCAGTCGAGATAGCGCTAACGGAACTCTAAATAAATTCGTGAATTATAAGACGAAAAGTTGTTATAAGAAACTCCAACTGTCCCGTATCTATTGGTACGGCTTTATGTTCGAAGCCTCTCTATCTAAAGAATTTTTAAAATAAAGATCTGGTTCTCGGGAAGATTGTCAAAAACTAAACATACAGCAATATTCTTGAAATTGATAATGCAAGTGCGCTCGTTCGACAGGTCACCCTCAAGTGTTCTCCGAATCGTTAAATCATCAAGAACGATAAGCTAATCAACTTACTCCCACTCTCTACTGGATGGAGCTAAGTCTCGAGCCAAAGGGCTTAACCAATAAAAATATTAAGAAAAGCCTCTCCTCCCAAAAATCAGCCTCCTTGTCCTTAAGAAGGGAGTATTAAAATTATTACAAAAGATTCCCACCATCCAGTAAGGAGGAAGAGTAATAACTTTAAAATGCAAGCGCAAGGCGCGACGCGCGCTATTAACACTGCAGTTGACAGTTCAGTACGCTAATTCTTCCAACGAGCAGCAGTGCAATTGACAGTTCAGTTCACAGTTCGAGTCAAGATTCAGTCATTCAATTTTAAAATTATATAGCCTCGGGGATCCTTTTTTCTTGCATTATGCAATTGAGTTATTAATCTGTTTCATATCACAGTGAAAATGATTTTGTTAACATTTAATTGTGCATCGTGTGAATTTTCTGATGAACATCTCCATTACCCAGCTCTTCATGTTATAAACCTCCGACCTCAGCCATTGCAATTTTATCAACGCACTCATTTTTGTGATGCCAACGAGTTGTGAGTAAAATTGAGTAATTTTTATTTTCTCCCTTTCCCATATCTTACTATCTCACAATTTAAAATCTATGACAAATAAATTTAAACGGTTTAATAACCATTAAATTTTTATTAATTACTATCAATCAATCAATCCTTGTCTCACCTCTCCTCCAGTCTCATTCCTTGTTCTTCCTAATTCGCATGGAATCTCCGTAAGGTGATTCGCGAACAATTCCCTGTTCGCCGAAAATCTCCGCAAGGCGATTCGCAAACAATTCCCCGTTCGCCGGGAATCTCCATAAGGCGATTCGCGAACAATTCCCCGTTCGCCGGGAATCTCCGTAAGGCGATTCGCGAACAATTCCCTGTTCGCCGGGAATCTCCGTAAGGCGATTCGCGAACAATTTCTTATTTCTCTTTGTTAGCTCTTTCTGATTTATTTACCGAGAATTTATATTGTTTTCTATCTTTATATCTCGTTTCAGCCCTTCTTTATATATATCTTTTCATTTCTACTTTTTCTTTTTACTCACTTTCGTTTTCTTTTAATTTCCCATCCTTATATTATTATTTTTATTATTATCTTTTATTTTCTCTATATTATTTTCCTTTGAATTATCATTACTTTTGGGAGAAACCGTTGAAATAGATGAATAACTTTTGAACTTAGACTTGGCGAATCTCTTATCTTAATTTTATTATTGTATTTTAATTTAGACCTGTTTCAGCGAATTTAGAAAATTTTAATTCTAACGAACACATATGCGCAAGCGACGAATTCTATACTTAGCTTAATGAGTAAGCGTTATTCATATTTTTATTACACATTCACTTTTTATTTTGTTTTATTTTTTATATTACATTAATTATATGTATATTGTATTAACCAGTCAGAATTTAATTCTTAACGTAAATTCTTCCCTGTATATTCTGACTGATGACTTCCGAACGATTGTAACACCCGCGAGCATATATACATACACATACAGATACCCACTCACGCATACCTACAACTGCTAGATGATTTTTCTTTCATTATTTTTTTATAATATATGTATTTTTAATTTAATGTATAATTTAATTATTTAAACCGTTTTCTTCCCTAAATCCTGAGATCGCACTAGGTCCCATCCCGCGTAACAAGGATTAAATTCCTTTACCGAAAAGGGGCCACCGAACGAATAGGCTTAAAAACGCAGCGTTAAAGAGACCTTCGCGCGATCGCTGACCTGTGTCAGGCCCTTCACATTTGTTCGACCCGATCCATACAGACGCCCGAATACAGTGTGTCACGGGGTAAGTAAGTTGCGTCCTTCCATACGGCCCATCCATTCCAGGGTCTGGACGTAACACCTGACTGGGGTATTAGTGATCACAATGTGATACTGATACGGATAATGTGGGACGATACTGTCGGTGTGATTGAAGATGTGTGTAGATGGATATGTAAGGGTGCACACTGGGAAGGGTATATGAGTGATCTTGTGGAGAGTGCAGCTGAAAACTCCAGATTTATAAATGATGAATGCGAATGAAATGTTGGAGAATGTGATGAGATGGATCCGGAGTGCGAAAGATGGGTGGTTGAAGAGGCATAAGCCCAAGTTAGCAAGGAAGCTTGTATGGTGGACGGAAAAATTAGAGACTGAAGAGGAAAGTAAGGAAGTGTAGGCGTGCCTACCAGCGTGCGAGGAAAGGTGATGGTAGGAATAGAAGGGTGACCTCCTTTTGGACACGTAACTATTCGACACCGCTCGATTGGACACGCATTATTGGACACGTTTTATTGGACACCGCTCGATTGGACACCGCACGATTCGACACTGCACGATTGGACACGCACATTGCACGATTGGAAACGGCAGCATTGGACACTGCACGATTGGACACGTACATTGCACGATTGGACACGGCAGCATTGGACACCGCATGATTGGACACCGAACAATTGGACACCGCACGGTTGGACACCGCACGATTGGACACCGCACGATTCGACACGCAAGATTCAACACCGCACGATTCGACACGGCACGATTGGACACCGCACGATTCGACACCGCACAAAGAGCATGGAGCAGACACACACACACACGCACACACACACGGGGGGGTGCAAGGGGGGCCTTCGGCCCCCCTCCCACACCCACCCCGTCCCCCTCGCTTCGCGTGAAAAGTTGCAAAGTGGAACCTCGCTTCGCGTGGAAAGTTGCACCCTATCGTAGGCACCCCTACCGGCGGGGTGCATACATGTCCAAATGTGCGGTGTCGAATCGTGCGGTGTCGAATCGTGCGGTGTCGAATCGTGCGTGTCGAATCGTGCGGTGTCGAATCGTGCGTGTCGAATCGTGCGGTGTCGAATCGTGCGTGTCGAATCGTGCGGTGTCGAATCGTGCGGTGTCGAATCGTGCGTGTCGAATCGTGCGGTGTCCAATCGTGCGGTGTCCAATCGTGCGGTGTCCAATCATGCGGTGTCCAATGCTGCCGTGTCCAATCGTGCAGTGTACGTGTCCAATCGTGCAGTGTCCAATGCTGCCGTGTCCAATCGTGCAATGTGCGTGTCCAATCGTGCAGTGTCGAATCGTGCGGTGTCCAATCGAGCAGTGTCCAATAAAACGTGTCCAATAATGCGTGTCCAATCGAGCGGTGTCGAATCGTTACGTGTCCAATCGAGATACGCCCGTCGTCGTGTACTCGTCGAATCGATTCCATACCGCGCCCGTTATATATATACACGCGCGCGCGCGTTATAATTACACCTCGTGTTATTATAATCGTAGAAATTAGAGGGACGGAAGAAGAAGCGCAAAACGATATTATAATATATCTATCTCCTCTCTCGCGTTCCCGCGAAACAAGAGTAGATTGTGCCGCGCGCGCAATATCGGTCGGTGCGTTACCGCTAACAATAGTACTAGTTAACAAACAATAATGATACTACTTAGCGCAATAACTACACCACCGGCAAAAACTCCCTCTATCTCTCTATATCACTTTGTAGAGAATTTCTCCACAAAACTCTGACGACCTCAGAGCAGGCGAGATTACCCGCTGAATTTAAGCATATTATTAAGCGGAGGAAAAGAAACTAACTAGGATTTCCTCAGTAGCGGCGAGCGAACAGGAAAGAGCCCAGCACCGAATCCCGCCGGTTCCGCCGCAGGGAAATGTGGTGTTTGGGAGGATCCGCTTATCCCGAGGCGTCGCGTCGCGTCCAAGTCCATCTTGAATGGGGCCACTTACCCGTAGAGGGTGCCAGGCCCGTAGCGACCGGTGCGCGTCTCGGGAAGATCTCTCCTTAGAGTCGGGTTGCTTGAGAGTGCAGCTCTAAGTGGGTGGTAAACTCCATCTAAGGCTAAATACGACCACGAGACCGATAGCGAACAAGTACCGTGAGGAAAAGTTGAAAAGAACTTTGAAGAGAGAGTTCAAGAGTACGTGAAACCGTTCAGGGGTAAACCTAAGAAACCCAAAAGATCGAACGGGGAGATTCATCGTCAGCGGTGCTGGGCGATGTCCCGCGGAGTCCTCGCGGCTCGCGCGCGGGCACGCTACCGTGCGTCGATGTCCGGCTGTCGTCGTCGTGCACTTCTCCCCAAGTAGAACGTCGCGACCTGCTGGGTGTCGGTCTACAGCCCGGGTGCAGTGACTGTCGCGTCGCCGGTAAAACGGCACGCGACAAACCCTCGGTCGCCCGGCCGGCTGCTCGGCGTTACGCGCAAGGTATCAGGCCGCACTTCTACACGGTGCGTCGAGGCCGTCGCAAGCGCGCGCCACGGTACTCGGAGGTTACGGACTTTGCGCCGTCCCCGGTCCTGGTCCGCTGTTGGTTAAAGTACGGAACACCTTCGACAGGCCTGCGAACGTCTCTCCCATAGGGGCGGATACCGGTCGGCGACGCTACTGCTTTGGGTACCCTTAGGACCCGTCTTGAAACACGGACCAAGGAGTCTAACATGTACGGGAGTCATTGGGACTTGTCGCGAGACTTAAAGGCGTAATGAAAGTGAAGGTCGGCCCAGGCCGTCGACCGAGGGAAGATGGGCCGCGTCGCGATGCGGCCTCGCACTCCCGGGGCTTCTCGTTCTCAACGCGAGAAGAGGCGCACCCAGAGCGTACACGTTGGGACTCGAAAGATGGTGAACTATGCCTGGTCAGGACGAAGTCAGGGGAAACCCTGATGGAGCTGAACCGCATACAATTCGGGCCCTCGTAAGAGTGTTCGTCGTAGCCATTTTAAGGCCTGATGGTCGGTTATTACTGTGAAGGCGTAGCCTTCCAGATAACTTCATCCGCCGGATTCCCCAGACGATCGCTAGGCATTCGAGTTCGGTTGCAGTGTAGTTTCGCTCTGCCGTATTTAATGTTCGACTCGCGTATGCTATTACCCGTTCGCCGTCTTCGTGCTGTTGCGTTAGCACTGCACCGAGGCCGGAGGTGCTTGCATCGGTTTGCAGCACGAAGCGCTTTGTAAAATCGGGACAGGCTAAAACTGGGGCGGAGATCAATTTAGCCTTTAGCGTACGGAATGCCTCGGCCTGTTCCGTTCCCCACGTCCAACGCGCGTTCTTTTTCGTGAGCCGCGTAAGCGGCGTGGCGATTTCGGAGAAACTCGCAATGAATCGCCGATACCAAGAGGCCATCCCAATGAACTGCCGAATTTGCTTTACGGTTCGCGGTTCGGGCCAGTCGGCCACGGCGCTAACTTTTTCGGGGTCTGTTCTAATCCCCTCCCTATCGATGATATGTTCCTAGATATTTTAATTTATCGACGCAAAATTTGCACTTCTCTGGGTTCAGCCGTAGTTGTGCATTTCGAAGGCGGCGGAAGGTCTCGGTAAGCAGCTCGAGATGTTCGGTAAACGTTTTACTGATTACTATAATATCGTCTAAATAAACAAAAACGTGAGGTTCTAAATCCGGCCCGAGGACGGTGTCCAATAATCGCTGAAATGTGGCTGGTGCCGAATGTAATCCGAACGGCATTACCGTAAACTGGTAAAGCCCTTTATCTGGAATTGTGAATGCGGTTATTGGTCGGCTTTTCGACGCGAGTGGCACTTGCCAGTATCCGCTCTTCACATCGAGCGTGGACAAATAACGTGCTTCCCTTAGCTTGTCTAGCGTCGCTGTAATTTGCGGTAGCGGGTATGCGTCTTTGTGCGTCACGTCGTTCATTCGCCGGAAGTCTATGCAAAACCGAAACTTTCCATCCTTCTTTTTTACTATCACGATGGGAGAACTCCACGGGCTATGTGATGGTTCGATTACGCCCTGTGTCAACATCTCGTCCACCTCCTTATTAATGACGGCTTGCATGGCCGGATTGCGTGACCGGTATCTTTGCTTGATCGGCGTACTATCTTTTAGTCGGATGTTATGTTCGACTTTGTCGGTGGGCCCGCGGATATCTTCGAATTTCCCGAGTTCTATTTCCAAAAATTCTTGTAGTCGCTCTCTTTCGTTGGTGGTTTGCACTGCCAACCCTCCGGTTGCACTGCATTTCGGTAGCCATTTCTTTATATATTCCGGCGGGGGCGGAATCCCTAACTGTAAACGGAACTGCAGGTCGATTCCGATAATCACCTCGTCCTCCACATGTGGGAGGATAAAAAATTTGTGACTTATCGTTCGATTTCCTATTCGCAGTGGAAGTTCCATATACCCGTGTGTCTCGCCCGTGGACCCGTTCGCAAGACACACCGCCCCCTTATCTCCTTTGATCTGGCAACCTTCCGTGAACAGGTCTTCCGATATGTGGTGGTTGATTAATGAAATCTCCGATCCACCATCTATCAGGGCGTTGTACTTCCGTCCCTGAATCTCGATTTCTATGTGCGGTCGCGGTGTAAATTTTATGTGGGGCTTGGAGTTGTGCTCGCGGCCGCGTTTCCTCCGGCCCCAGAGGCGTTTCCCGCCCGCGGATGGCAGTCTTTCGTGAGGACTTCGTCCCGGCCGCACTGTGAGCAAAACTTTTTTGCTTGCTTCCGGCACTGCGCGCGCGTGTGTCCTCTTTGTTTGCACCGCCAGCAGCAATCTTTTTTGTTATAAACCGATGCTACTGACGGTACCGCGGTGTCTTTCTCTCTCTTTGCTGCCTCCTTTTGTTCCTGCAGTATATCCTCGAATTCCACGGCCCGTGTTTGTAAGTCCGCTAAATTTTGCACGTCGTCGATCCTCACGTAGTGTTTATAAGCCGGGTTCATGTTTTCGTAAATCACGTCGAGCTGCTCATTCCGCGAGTATCCCCCGGCCTGACGCATCAGTCATCATAACCGTGACGTATTGTGCAAATTTTTCCGTCGATTGTTGGTGTCGCCCCATAATTTCGCGACGTAACGTGGCTGCGTATCGGCGTGGCAAGAATTGTCTTCGGAAATCACGTTCAAATTCGTCCCACGTTTCCCAGGAATCTCGGTAGTTCCTGTACCAGAGGAGGGTATCCCCTTTTAGTAATTCTGGGAGCCCTTGTAAAAGTTGAACCGGTGAGAACCCGTATGCTTGTCTCAACTCCCCCACCCTTTCCAAAAATTCGGCAGGGTCTCGGCCATCAAAGTGGCATCCCCATTTACGTATCTGGTTTATCGTTTTCCCTTCGTACGAAAAACCCATATCCGTGGCGGTGGGTGTCCGGAATTCTACGTTTGCCGGTGGGGCTACCAGGCGTGGTATCGCCCCTTGCGCGCCTACTTCCCCGGCGTACGCTTCGAGTGCGTTAACTTGTTCAGGATGTTCCTCTGCGAATCGGTTTATTCGTTTGCGAAGTTCCTCCAACGTACCCGCGTCATCTAAATTAAGCGCTTTTGCCATCGCGATTAGCTGTTCTTTATTTAATTTATATATCCACGCTTTCATCCCTTTCGCTCACACGTTTTCTCGTATTCCGGTCCTTAGACTGTTCGGGCGCCAATGTCACAGACGACTTCCGCGCGATTTGCCGTCGGATAGTCGGAGTCGGGATCAGAGTTCGGTGATCGGTCGAAATAAACGAGAGCGTGTGTAAATGCAAAAAAGAGAAGAGTTTATTAAGTGTTTGAGACGTGTGGATATAATCGTTGATGCGTTCGGCTGCATTCGGATTCGGTTCGCGAGATGTGCAGCTTGAAGTCGCGTTTCGATATATCTCGAAACGCGTTCGCACGGTATGATGTTCGTATGCCGCGCGTATTTACAAATTATCGCGGTCAATGACTGTTTGACGTAGCGCGTGTCTCGGCGGCTTTTGTTGCGCGTCTGGGCGATAGGTCTAGCCCCGTTTTTATGCGGATCGTAGCGTCGCTTTCGCGAAAATGTTTCTATAATTCCCGGTATTTGATGGAATATTCCCGGGAACGCCGTGCCGACGAGAATTCTCGTCCGAGGTAGCTCTCCTCTCTACCTCGAGTTAGATGCACCGGCGTTTAGGCGGTCGGATGTTAGACCGATATCGAGATCTCTCGATCGAACCGGAGTGCACTCTGATTAGGTTTCTCTCGGTCGGATAATGCTCAGATGGAAGGAGTCGATGTCAAGAATCGAAAGTACTCGATGGAGGAAGAGCTCTCTACCTCCTGATCTTGATAGCTGGCTAATTCTTTTGGAGCGGTCTAGGTTTCGGATCGTTTCACTTGCGTGAGCGGATAGGAAAAATAGGTGACTAATTCGCCGAATGCGGCCTTTTTATACCGGCTAATTACCCGCGTCGGCGCGCGGCGGTATTACCCCTTCCGAACGGGTTTCGGAAAAGCGGTACGGTCGGGCCCGTTCGGAGGGGTTCGGGAAGCGCGCCGAACGCGGGCTTTCGCCGGTCAGCGGTTCGGGCCGCATCGGCGATGCTCGGTTCTTTTCGGCTAATTTTAGCCTAACGGCTTAAAGCCGTTAATGCGGTGTGTTCAAACGTTTAAAAATGTGGGCGCACCGCGCCCCTGCCTCTGCCCGGCGGGTGTTCTGCCGGGCGGCAGCTTCCGGCGGATCGCATGCCGGGAAAACGATGCATCTCAAGGGGGTGCACGGGGTGCATCGTTACAAGGGGAATCCAACTGTCTAATTAAAACAAAGCATTGCGATGGCCCTCGCGGGGCAATGCGGGGTATTGACGCAATGTGATTTCTGCCTAGTGCTCTGAATGTCAACGTGAAGAAATTCAAGCAAGCGCGGGTAAACGGCGGGAGTAACTATGACTCTCTTAAGTGCATCTTGAGAATCTGGTTACGGTTCGGTGAAGCGTTCCATATAGCCTCTCCCGGACGATTCGTCTGCCTACCTCCTCGTGGTCCCGCTGGTAACACTATATTAGTGGCTAAATGATTGACGACACTGGGGGCCTCAGGGCTGCCATTCCCGATGGCTCCGTCAATGATGGCTATGTCTGCGTGAGTCCCCGCTAAGATCCGTCTTTAAGACAAGGGACGAAAACGCTGTAATTACTAAGCGGTACTTATAACTCTTTGTCTGCGGTTATCCGCCAGTAGACTTTGTGTCTACGAAGTGAATAAATATTACTTATTATGTTCTGCTATGACAACTTGGTTGCTTGGACGGATGTTGACGGATCGGCTTGTCCCTGGCATTGTTTGGAAATGATTGGTACCACTGCCTAGATCTCAGTTTCCTTTATTACTAATGGATTTAAGAAGTACACAGAAAAAAGCCTCGGACGCGGAGCTACCAGGCCCCAGGAGCTCCGTGACGGACTTGTCCGTTTCTCAGGGGGTCTCTGTTGACGACTCGGACCGCCCAAGGAATGCGAAACAGGATGCGATACGGATTTTTGTGCCATTGGATGACGGTGGATCCCAGTGCGTGCTCTGTGTCGATAGAGGTAAAAATACTCTATATCTTAATACCAAAGATTTAGCTGATCATCTCGCTACCCATCATGTTCGCGCTTCGGTTCAATGGACTTGCGCCAGATGTGAGAAATCCTTCCCTAAAGTCCATGGTTGGAGATGCCACTATGTTAAATGTAAAGGAATGCCTGGCGATCAACTGGCTCAGCCGTTTAAATGCCAGATATGTAACGAGTCCTTTGAAAAACAAGTAGGACTCTCGATGCATGAACGCCACATGCACCCAGCGGTCCGTAATAGAAAGCGAATGGAGCTAGCGGAGAAGCTAAAGAAGGTTCTTGGCAGGAAGGCGAGTATATGGACTCCGTAAAAAGTGAAGCTCCTAATAGAACTAGACGCTAGATTTCGCAACGCCAAATTTCCTAATATTAAGATCCAAAGATTTCTCCCTAGTAAAACTGCGGATCAAATTCGTAATAAAAGAAAAGATCTGCCGAGACTTGTAAGGCAACACAGTATCTCCTCTATAGACGACGAAGAGGCGTGTGCACCGAGTGAGGCTCCTACAACTAGTAATGAAGTAATACTCGATGAAGCCGTCGAAGAAGTAGCAGCCGATGAGAGTGCTGCGGAGCCTTGGCTGGAAGAGATTAAAAAGGCCATTCAAGCGGAAGCTCTGGTCTCGAATGATTTAAACGCCATTTATAATCACCTTATGGCAATATGGTTCGCAGCCCATAATGATTTAAATAAATTAAACGAAGACATAGAGAGCTTTATAGCTGTAGATTTAACTCCTTTCCTGTTAAAGGAGGACAAAGGAAACAATAACGAAAATAGAAATGACAGTAAAAATAATAGTAAGAATAATAGTAAAAATAGAAGAAACGATCGGGTGACTAGAGGACGAAATAAAGAGAGACATAATACGAGGCGTAGGTATGAGTACGCGCGATCATAAGAGCTATATACACATTGTCCCAAGAAGTTGGCGAATATGGTCCTGAAAGACGAACTGACTATGGTTAACCCGCCGCATCCGTTGCCCGCCGATCGGAGTATAGAAGAACTATTAACTCAGTTATGGGGTGCGGCGAACCCGATGGTTCGGAGTTTGGATGGATTGAGGAGCCGTTGCCTCTGTCCTTGGGATCACCATTCGGTGCAGCTGAGGTAGAAGACAGGATTAAAATGGCAAAAACAAAATCGGATGCCGGTCCTGACGGCATACGGAAGGTGAATTTAAATTTCAATAAGCAAGGAATCTCGCTCATATTGAGTAAGGTCTATAATATCCTTCTGTATGCCGGTTATTACCCGAATTGCTGGAAGATTAACAGGACAACGTCGATCCCAAAGGTGGGTAAAGATCTGAGCGATGTCAGGAATTGGAGGCCAATTACTATTGGATCCTTAATGAGCCGAATCTTCGTCTCTAATCGATCGTCGTCTCCGTGTGCCATGATCGAAAACCATGTGCGCCAAAAAGGATTTACTTCTAAGAATGGTTGTAAACAGAATGTTATCCTGCTTACAGAAGCAATACAGCGCTCTAAAGCGAGCAATGTAGGCGTGTTTTCGATTCTAGACATCAGCAAGGCCTTTGATACTGTCCCGCATTCGGCCATTGGGGCAGCTCTACGACGAGAACGGATTCCATCGCCCATTTGTAAATATATATGTTCTATGTACAGTGATTGTTCGACGGCAATTCGTTCTAATGTATCTCAAGCTATCAATATACAAATACGCAGAGGCGTTAAGCAGGGGGACCCGTTATCACCCCTTTTATTTAACTTATGTATAGAGAAATTAATAGATGATATTGAAACATCTACGAACGGTTTGGCGATTAGTGCCCTTAGGTCCATCTCTATACTAGCTTTCGCGGATTTAGTGTTTCTGAGCAGTGATGTATCAGAAGCTCAACAACATCTACGTATGGTATCAAATTATCTCGATGGTATGGGTATGTCCTTATCTGTGAATATGTGTGGCTCCTTTATGATCAAGACTACGAAGGACTCTTGGTATATTAAGAATCCTGAAATTGATATCGGACGGGATAGAGTTCCTAATATTGACCCGGAAGAGATGTTTTTCTACTTGGGGGCCAAGTTTGGCCCGTGGAGGGGATTACACAAAGGTCTGATTGTACCGGATATTATTGGCACCATCAAGCCGATACGGACTCTGGCCCTTAAGCCGTATCAGAAAACAAATCTTTTTCTTTCATATGTTTTGCCCCATTTTATATACAATTTAGAAATAAGTCCTAGTGACTCCACACTTAAGTTACTGGATAGTGAGATTAGGCAGGAAATCAAAAAAATCTTACATCTAATGCCTTCTACGGCAATGGGGTTTTTCTATACCCCCAAAAATAGTGACGGACTGGGCATTCCCAGATTAGAGCATGTCGTTAAATTAGCCACTTAAGAACGGTATCAAGATGTTGAGCTCTGAAGATCAGGCCATTCAAGAGGTAATATTGCACGGAAATGAGAAGAAACTCAAAGCCATCGCCAACTCCTTGAGAATCAACTGGCCGGCAACTCTAACGGATATAGAGAGCGCTAAAAAGAGGCTTAAAGCCGAGGAGGCCAAAAGTTGGAGTGACTTAAGATCGCAAGGACAGGGAGTGCAGGATTATTGCAACGACAAAATAGGAAATTATTGGTTGCAGCATCCATCAGTTTTGAAGGCATCGAGATATATAGACGCGCTGCGACTTCGAACTAACACTTACGGCACTAGGGTGGTCTTGGCGCGTGCTAACAGCGTGCATATGGATGTTACATGTAGAAGATGCCATGTGCAACCGGAAACGATAGTGCACGTACTAGGATTGTGCATACATACTAAACAGCTGCGGATCAAACGGCATGACGAAGTTAAGATTTTTATCGTCTCAAAGCTGGTACCATCAAAACCAGTTACAGTCGAACCAACACTTAATGCTAATGGTAAACTCTACAAGCCGGACCTCATTATCAAAAGTGAGAATAAGGCTTTTATAGTCGACGTCACAGTCCGCTATGGGCATAGAGACTACCTGCAAAGGGCCAATCAGGAAAAAAAAGATAAATGTGCCCCATGCCTGGAGAAGATAAGGCAGCAGCTGTTGTGTGAAGAAAGCGAAGTCTTGCCTATTGTGGTTGGTAGCAGAGGAGTGATGCCGCGATTCACAGCTGAAAATCTTAAGATCCTAGGACTTAAGAAAAACGATATTTTAACAATAGCTCTCAATGTCCTGCGATCTTCAGTTGAAATAGCAAATATTTTTATAGATTATGACGTATAAATAAATTTATGTGATACGGCTGGATTAAGCAACTGCTTCAGCAGGGCTTCTCAAGACGTACCTAAGATAATTAATTTTAAATGTGTAGTTAATTTATTTATTATTAGAATAACATCCACACCTACGAGGGGTATAAACCTCGGAAGTTTGTACATACATGTATAGAACATAGATTAGCCAAATGCCTCGTCATCTAATTAGTGACGCGCATGAATGTATTAACGAGATTCCTACCGTCCCTATCTACTCGCCGCGCGGGACATAAATTTTCGTGTCTGTTTCAAAGCAACACGCCGCGCGGGACTTATAAATTTTCGAGTCAGTTTCAAAGCAACACGCTTTGCAGGACTTTAATATTTTATGAAAGCGGCATAACACACGCTGCTAAGAGACTTGCTGCATTGGTCGATCTGGCGGTGATTCTTAGGAGGAAACAACATCATTCTCCTGCCGGGCAGTGTCCCGCGATACGGGGCGACTGCGTTCTCCCAGAATAACCATGCTTCTCTCTAGGACGTCCGGGTGTCACTGCTCTGCTGAGCTTGCGTCTGAAAGCTCAAGTGATGTAGAATAGGTAAGCCCAGGGTCTTGAGAAGCGATGGTTGGGCCGTTGAAGCGATTTAGACCTCTAGTTAGGTCCTTTAGCCTCTCACGAGCCTCGAGGATCTGGTAGGGAACGTGCGTTGCCGGATACGGGATGCGCATTTATCAGCCTCTCCTGTGTCAAGTTAGTGCACTCACACCTCCTCGTGGTTCCCGACGGTAACGATGTACCATCCAGTACAACGGCTAAGTGATCACTGGCGCCGCATGCTCCTCAGCAACCGAACACCAGGCGCTCATGCACAAGTGAGGAGCATCGGTTATCTTAAAGAGTGCAAACAGCTCAACCAAAGAAGAGATACGTAATATCAGGAGACGATTTACCTACCTACAGCCGAAGGAACTTGGTCTTGGAGCATACGAAGTCATAATCCAAGGTTTAAAGGCATCATGCCGATGGATGCATGGCCGTTGGGACTCAAAGCTGCAACGGTCGCAAATGGTCCCTCCAGGGTACCTGCCGTCCCCATGGAGAAGACTAGGCTTGCCCACGTACCGAGGGCTATGCGTGGGTTGATTTTGTTTCTCTCATAATCTAAAACAAAAAACTGGACTGACCAAAACGTCGACAACTAAGCCTAAAACCACGGACGCGAACATGGAATCGGAAATATTTAGAAGGAGTACTTCTACTCCTCGATTTCCGCCAGCAAAGAAACCTGAGTCTAGGATAAACTCAAATATAGAACAGCGAACCTTGGCTACGGAAATGATCGAAATGGACAGGGATTTCTCTTTAGAAGAAAATCCTGTTCTTGCAGATATTGTAAAGGAAAGAGCGAAGTAGTGAGTCTAGGCCGGTTCTAACGCATGGGCTCCGAGGGGGGTGAGGTGCGAGGGGGAAACCGCGGGGGGTGACGTCACATGCGGGGGGTGACGTCACGCGGGGGGGTGACGTCACTTGCGGGGGGGGTGACATCACGCGCGGGGAAGTGGGGGAATCCGCGGCGCGAGCGAAGGACGAGGGGTTCCGCGCGGGTAGGGGGGATCCGCGGCGGGAGTGATGGACGAGGGGGTCCGCGCGGGGAAGGGGGATCCGCGGCGCGAGCGAAGGACGAGGGGGTCCGCGCGGGTAGGGGGGATCCGCGGCGCGAGCGATGGACGAGGGGGTCCACGCGGGTAGGGGGGATCCGCGGCGCGAGCGATGGACGAGGAGGTCCGCGCGGGTAGGGGGGATCCGCGGCGCGAGCGATGGACGAGGGGGTCCACGCGGGTAGGGGGAACCCGCGGCGCGAGCGATGGACGAGGAGGTCCGCGAGGAGAAGGGAGATCCGCGGAAAGAAGACGGTGGTGTGAGAAGGAAAGCGCTACATGTGGGGAAAGGATAGCTCTAGTTGTGGGAAAAGGATAGCGCTAAGTGTGTGAAGAGGACTGTGCGACAAGGATGGCATCAACGTGCGACAAGGATGACGTCAACGTGGGACAAGGATGACGCAATGTAAGATGGCGTGAGAAGGACGATGCAAAGGTAAGTGAGCAACGAGCATATGAAGGAGAAAGAACGATAATATCGCGAGACAACGCGTGCGAGAGAGAACGATAGCGCAAAGAGAACGCATACGTGACAGAACTATAATATCGCGAGAATTAGAACGATAATAGCGCGAGAACAACACGAGTGAGAGAAAACGCGTACGAAAGAGAGAACGATAATAGCGCGAGAACAACACGTGCGAGAGAGAGCGAGAGAGCGCGAGAACAACGCGTGCGAGAGAGAACGAAGATATCGCGAGACTTACAACTAACGCGCGAGAGAGAACGAAACGAAGATAACGCTATACTTACAACTAGCGCAAGAGAGATAGGGACGCAAGGGATGGGAGCGCAAGGAGAGGCGCGAAAATAAGTACATTTTTTTTTAAATTAAAATATAAAATTTATTTTAAAATGTGTGTGTGTGTGTAAATACATTTGTGTGTGTGTACTTAAAATTAAGAATAATAGTAATATAAAATTTAATCCGTTATAAGGATGTGAACAGCTCATCAAAATTGACGTCAAAATTTACATCTTGATCACCATTTTGATCATCATTTTGATTGTCATTTTGATCTCCATTCAGGTCTTCATTCAGATTTCTCATCTCTCCTGAAACATTCTCCTGCAAAAAAAGAATCACTCAAAATAATTACTTAAATATTTTAAATTAATTTCACAATTATATTAGCAAAAATTATCTGTTACCTGTACAGTCTCTTCCTGTTGCTTCTTCCTTTTACTTACATACTTTTTGTATATAATTTCGGGTGGACATTTACATTTACGAGATTGACATTGTGTACAATACCGCGTTATATGTAATAATAATTTATGATGATTACCAGCAATCCACTTTCTAAAATCATCATATTCAATATTATGATCAAAATCATCCCAGAGTATCAAGTCTATGTACGTTGGGTTTATACCCGTTGGGATACGTATATTTATACACGGGGTGTATCTACAGTCATTGATACACTTATCTACCCAACTGTAATCAACACCCTGATATCAATAAACATTGTCCCCATATTTAAATATTTGATTGCAATATCCTCCAGCATGGCGTCTGATACATTGGTATTGCCAAACATTATCAGAGTCTATGAATCGAGTAATTTTACGTTTATTACCGAAATAAGAGTCATCATCATCGTCTACATCAATTGAGACGTGTGTCTTTCGAATTTCACGAAAAATTTTCAGTTGTACATGATCGGGCCATTCTGTATAACCATCTTCATATATAGTAACCTCGGCTTGTTTGACGAAACGTTGCTTACGCATACCTCGTATGCCTAATTCTCGATCGCGCACATATTGTGTTATCGACATCTGTTTAGCGTTCGATTTATCCGTCGCACTATTATTGTCATCTCGAACAAGGGTGATTATGCGTCTCCATTCTTCTATACGTGTTTGCAGATCCATTGTTGTAATATTATTTTATATGCTATAGTCCACACATATATGTATTGATAAAAATTGTCTTTTAATTAATTAATCTAAATTTAAATATTATCTTTGTCCAATACTTTTAACTGTTCATATATTACAATCACACACAAGTCCAAGTTTTTTTTTCACTGTCAAATATAATTAACAAATTTGTTCATACGAATCACATATCACATATCAATTTGATTAGGCGCGATTTCCACACTCCCTATAGAATTATGGCCACAAGTTGTGGCTCACAAGAATAATACTCTAATGCCGCAGACTGCCTCCTCTTCATTATATATCTTTTAATATCTTTTGTCTCATTCCAACTAGAGCATCACGTCTCATCTACCTCAGCATTTCTCTACATCTTTGGCGGAGCATGTTGAGAAAAGTATAACTATTCTTATTCGTATGGAAGGAAAGAATTAAAATCATAGATGGAATAAAAATAATTATTTATTGCACACATCGTAAAGAATATCATTTACAGCACATGTTAGTAATTCGCAATCGATTAATGATTCTCTGTTAAAGACATCACTCTCGCGTATCGTTTTTACAGCATCGCATACAGTAGTAATATTGTTACGTTGTAATACAGTTTCAAATTGTTTAAATTTTTCATTCACGAGATACGTATTCTCACATAACCAATTGTGCATATGATCGATACAATTTTCAAAATTAAATAAATATAATAATGTTTGTGGTTTCATGTACAAAGAATTTTCACATAATGTGTTTTACAATTTTCGATTGATACATTTCGATCGATAAATCTCCAATCCTTAATGGGAGAGCAGTCGATTGTAGAAATTGTTCAACGTCTGCTTGCTTCTGCATCAACAAATTTCACGTTGAAAAAGGCAACACTATTTAATTGCCTCGATTATCACCGAGAATCAGTTCCACGTACGATACAGCTCCAACGCTTATTCCAATGTCCAAATACTTGTACGACTTTGGGGTTAGAGCATACCTTCTTCCAAGTATACGAGTCGCACGATGAAGCTGAATGCTATAAAAATATAAAATAATTAGATCAATATTTAAACAAAATTAATAAATAACAAAATTTTTAAACGATCGAAACTTACGTGTCGCATTTTTGCTTCTTACACGGTGGAGTTTCACCGTTTCGAATCGGAACGTAAAAATTCATGTTGATTTCTTCAGCAGTGAACCTTTTACACGCGCGATTGATGTAATACAGATCGTATTAGAATTAATATCAATTCAAATAGTATCTCAAATTAATCAATTCAAATAGTATCTCAAATTGCGATGTAGAGGGGATTATTGCCGACGCGTCATTTTAATTTCCTCTAAAATTTTGTCACGCAGATGTACGGCTGCGATGACATCATCCTCAGAACAAAGATTTAACTGAATATAACAAAAATTTTCAAGCGCCGATGTACGGTTGCTCCCGATGCGATCAATTATAGGTGACAAAACGTAAAATTTTCAAGGTTAAATTGCGCATCAGAACAAAGATTTAGCTGAATGCGCTAAAATCAAGGGCCGATGTACGGCTGCTCCTGATGCAATCACGTTAGATTTTTCAAATGTTTGTGACAAAACGCGAAAAAAAATAACCGTCAAGGTTAAAATGCGCATCACCCCTAGACAAAGATTTAGCTGAATGCGCTAAACTTCCAAGCGCCGACGTACGGCTGCTCCCGATGCAATCATGTTAGATTTTTCAAATGTACGTGACAAATCGCGAAAAAAATAACCGTCAAGGTTAAAAGGCACATCACCTCTAGACAAAGATTTAGCTGAATGCGCTAAAATCGAGCGCCGATGTACGGCTGCTCCTGATGCAACCACGTTAGATTTTTCAAATGTACGTGACAAAACATGAAATTATCAAGGTTAAATTGCACACGCTACTCCGGGGAATTTTTTGTAAGATGAAATCATTCTAGAATGTTCGATGATAAAACTGCATGAGACGGTATATAAATCATGATAAATTCTATAAATTTTAAAATCAATCAATATAAAATTTAAAACCACTGAATTAAAAAGTAGCGTAAGAGATAATTTTTGTTCAAATTTTATTGATATATAATCTAATCATAAAATCAATTATTATATAAGACATGATATATATATTTATTATTACATGATTATATTATATTACATTGTTATATGTTTATTATTACATGATTCTTGTTTTCTTTATTTTTATAATTGATATTATACACTCAGGATTTGATAAAACATTTATTTATTTATCTTTCTTAAACCGTTGTTTCTCTTTTTAAAAGAATTTTTCGATGGAATATAAGAATGAGTTATACACTGTCTGCTCATAGTTTTTTACATCTTTTGACTTTTGTCCTTTAGATCTTCAGAAAAAACAAGATTTTTATACGATTCTTGTATCCTAACAAATGTTATCCTTTTTTGCTACCAGTCTATATTTATATATACTAAAAAAAACACATACACTCATATCATTCTCCGCGGGATGTTGAACGCAATGTTGCACAAATATAAAAAGAAACTTCGGATAGCTCGGATTTTCAATCCTCGATCCTTTTTTCTTCAGGATTTTACACGAGAAAAAAGTTGATCCAGCGATTTTCGATGGACGCAGAGAAATTAAAAGCAACAATCTACATGTGATCCATGTATGACATTCACTCGTAAATTCGCCTTCGTAGATCTCGTGTAAGAAAAATTGTTAAGGACGATTTGATTCGCGAAACATCGATACATTCGTATTGTTACACTAGAGAGTGAAAGGAAATATCGAAAGGTGGAGGAAGACAGTGAGATGATGCAGACAATGCCACTACTCAATGTCATATATGCGAAAAACCATTCGTGCAAGATGATACACGCGTTCGCGATCATTGCCATCTGACCGGGCGGTACAGAGGTCCAGCACACTCAAATTGTAATTTAAATTATAAAGAATCTTTTTGTATTCCGATAGTTTTTCACAATTTATCCGGTTACGATTCACACTTTATTATCGAGGAAATAGCTACAGCATTCGAAGGGAGAATCGATTTACTTCCGATAACTAAAGAGAAATATATTTCGTTTACCAAAAATGTTTGTATGGAAGAAGAATAAAAAATCAAGTAAAATTACGTTTCATCGATTCATTCAAATTTCTCGCATCGAGTCTCGACAAATTGAGATCATTTTTGGATAGACAAACTCAAAATTTTTAAAATCAAAATTTCAAAATTTATCAACAGAAAATTTCAATTTATTAACGCAAAAAGGTGTATTTCCGTACGAATACATCGACTCTGTGGACAGGTTGCAAGATACGTGTTTACCACCGCGCGAATCGTTTTACAGTTCCTTGACCGATGACACTGTATCCGAGAGCGATTACACGCACGCCGAGAACATCTAGACGCGATTCTCCATTCGGATGCTAGGCGAATATAGCGACTTGTACCTCAAAATTGATGTCTTGTTATTAGCCGACATTTTCGAAAACTTTCGAGATAAATGTATCGAAAGTTACGGACTCGACCCCGCGTATTACTATACTCTCCCCGGATACACGTGGGACGCCATGTTGAAGCATACGAAAATTATGTTCGAGTTGCTTATCGACATCGACATGGTTATGTTCATCGAACGTGGTATACGCGGCGGTCTGAGCCAATGTTCCAACAGATACGCTCGCGCTAATAACAAGTACATCGAGTCGTACGATCCATCGAAACCATCATCGTACTTGATGTACTTTGATGTAAATAACGTACGGATGGGCAATGTGTCAGCCGTTGCCCTATGCCGATTTTCGATGGGTCGATGACGTGTCCAATTTTGATGTATCATCGATCGCGCTAGATTCGCCTACAGGCTATGTCCTCGAAGTCGATCTCGAGCATCCGTAACATCTTCACGATGCGCACACTGACCTACCGTTTTGCCCGACACGCGACAAACCACCTGGCAAGCGAGAGTTCAAGCTGCTCGCAACATTATACGATAAGAAGCGTTACGTGATACACTACCGCAACCTGCAGCAGTGTACGCGTCACGGTCTTCGCGTTACAAAAGTACACCGAATTTTACAGTTTTCTCAATCTCCATGGCTCCGAAATTACATAGAACTAAATACACATTTCAGAACATTGGCTAAAAATGATTTCGAAAAAAATTTATATAAATTAATGAACAATGCGGTGTTTGGTAAAACGATGGAAAATATGCACAATCGTGTAGACGTTAAACTCATAACGCACTGGGACGGACGATACGGCGCAGAGGCAATGATCGCAAAGCCACATTTCCACAGCAGAAGCATTTTTTCAGAAAAATTAATAGCTGTGGAATTGCGTAAACTCGAGGTGAAATTCTACGAACCGATTTACGTGGGTATGTGCATACTCGACATATCCAAGACGTGTTTGTACGAGTTTCATCACGAGTATATCGTGCCAATGTATCACAACAAAGGTAACGTCATGTACACCGACACAGATAGTCTCATATATCACATTGAGTGCGAAGACGTATTTGGGAATATGAAGCGCGACGTCAACAGATTCGACACGAGCGATTATGCGGTGGACAATGCGTACGGTATGCCGCTTGTAAATAAAAAGGTACCGGGTCTAATGAAGGACGAAAACAACGGTGCCATAATGACCGAATTTGTCCGGCTCAGAGCAAAGATGTACGCGTTACGAGTCGACGGGAAAAAGGATACGAAGAAGGTTAACGGCGTCAAGAGCAACGTTGTCGCGAGAACGATAACGTTTGACGATTACACTGCATGATGAGATTGAAATGACGCGTCTGCAGTCGTGTATAAGACCGAAATTACATCAAGTATACACGATCAGCGAGACGAAAATTGCTCCGAGTCCGTACGATGACAAGCGGTATGTCGTACCCGAAACCACCGATACGCTACCGTGGGGACATTATAGGATACCTTTGTCAATAAATGTATATTTTATTTATTATTAATTGTGTATATTTTGTACATAACCATGTATATATTTTATATATTTTATATATTATTAAATATTTATATATTAAATTATTTATATAGTTTATATGTATATTATTTTAATAAATGTTTATAATGCATTATTTTTATGTATCCAAGAGTTGTGTGATTTATCCATTCCCAACCATTTTACGTATACGTCATCACCCTTTTCCCGCAAAATTTTTTCCACGAGATA
>JALHBL010001120.1:0-15779 GCA_023638675.1 Camponotus pennsylvanicus
ATATATGAGTCATTCTTTTACAAACCGAACGGTTTTTGACCGACCCATTGCTAAATCGCTTCATAATTTTTTGACGTGTTCTAGATACAAAATGAGTGAACACGTGTATCGGGATTTTTTTTTTTTAATTTTTTTCGAAAAATATCGGGATTTTAAATTTTAACGCGATGCATTTCATGGCCATTTTCAAATCGCCGTATCTCCGGTAAATTTTAACTAAACAAAAAGGTTTTTTTTTTATTTTAAAGCTAAAAACATCAGTTTTCTCGTAAAATTGATGTCCCTGATGTAATTTGAAAAATCACTATTGTTTATAACAAATAAATTGTTTAAAGTTAGTTTAAACAACCGCTCGCCATAGATACGAAATTGTAAAAAATACCATTGAATTCCTCGTCAAATTTCCTAAAAGAAAAGTATTTTTCGAGAATGGACACTTTATTTTTACTATCCTAAATAAAATAAAACTTCCGCTGCGCGACGCCCCGCTGAGCCGTGCGGCGCCGCCGCCGCGCCGAACCGGCCGGCGGACGCGTGACAAGTACCGCACCAAAATTTTTGCTTTATCTGTGATATATACTATAACGATTTGTTATACTATTTGGTCAATTTCAATATTTGTCAAGAAATAAGAAACAATTATTAATTATTAATATCTCTCATACTTTTTTCAGTGCTTTATAAAGAAACATATATTAATTAAAGGTTTTTAGTTATTGTCGTTTGGATTCTTGAATGATTTTATATATAGAATATCTTTATCTTTAAATATATTTAAAATAAGTTTCGTTTACTGCAATAATTCGTATATGAAGTTAATAAATTGTTTTAAAGGAGTGTTACGCATTTAGTTTTTGGATCAATAATTAAGGTAATGAAAAAATAATTATTGCTTAAAATTTATGTTATTTGTTGTGTCATTTATTTCATGATTTTTACAACTGTAACTTTTTCAGAAAGTGAAAATAATTTGACATGTAATGTTGTTAATGTTGCGGGAATGACGCAGTGATAATTTAATGTCCCTTTCACTGTTTTTGATAACTGAAAACGTGGTGTTAATTTTTCTTCTTCCTGGTTGTACTGATTAGTTGTGAAATAATTACAGTGAATATTCGGTAAAGCTTCCGTTGCCCAAAGGAATAGTTCTTTAGGTGTTTGAATGGGATTATCGATTCGTTGTAACTACATAGATGTAGTAAAAAAACAAAACGAATTTTTAAATTCTAAAAAAGAAAATTTAAAGTCAAACGAATGCATCGTAATTTTAGACTTCTCGGAGAATTACGCATTCGTACTGCAAAACGCAATACAAGGTGTTCATTGGAACAATGACCAGGCCACCGTTCATCCCACTGCCATCTATTATAAAAACGAAAAAAATGAATTGAAAATGAAAAGCCTTGTATCAATATCAGAATGTTTGAACCATGACACCATTGCGGTACATCTTTTTCAGTCGAAAATTGTAGAATTTATAAAACAGAACCTACCAACAGTTAAAAAAATTATATACTTCTCCGATGGAGCAAGTGCTCAGTATAAAAACCGAAAAAATTTCATAAATCTAAGTCATCACATGCAGGATTTTAACATCGCAGCAGAGTGGCATTTTTTCCCCACATCGCATGGAAAAGGACCATGTGATGGATTAGGTGGAACCTTAAAAAGGCTCGCTGCCCGAGCAAGCTTACAACGAATCGATAATCCCATTCAAACACCTAAAGAACTATTCCTTTGGGCAACGGAAGCTTTACCGAATATTCACTGTAATTATTTCACAACTAATCAGTACAACAGGAAGAAGAAAAATTAACACCACGTTTTCAGTTATCAAAAACAGTGAAAGGGACATTAAATTATCACTGCGTCATTCCCGCAACATTAACAACATTACATGTCAAATTATTTTCACTTTCTGAAAAAGTTACAATTGTAAAAATCATGAAATAAATGACACAACAAATAACATAAATTTTAAGCAATAATTATTTTTTCATTACCTTAATTATTGATCCAAAAACTAAATGCGTAACACTCCTTTAAAACAATTTATTAACTTCATATACGAATTATTGCAGTAAACGAAACTTATTTTAAATATATTTAAAGATAAAGATATTCTATATATAAAATCATTCAAGAATCCAAACGACAATAACTAAAAACCTTTAATTAATATATGTTTCTTTATAAAGCACTGAAAAAAGTATGAGAGATATTAATAATTAATAATTGTTTCTTATTTCTTGACAAATATTGAAATTGACCAAATAGTATAACAAATCGTTATAGTATATATCACAGATAAAGCAAAAATTTTGGTGCGGTACTTGTCACGCGTCCGCCGGCCGGTTCGGCGCGGCGGCGGCGCCGCACGGCTCAGCGGGGCGTCGCGCAGCGGAAGTTTTATTTTATTTAGGATAGTAAAAATAAAGTGTCCATTCTCGAAAAATACTTTTCTTTTAGGAAATTTGACGAGGAATTCAATGGTATTTTTTACAATTTCGTATCTATGGCGAGCGGTTGTTTAAACTAACTTTAAACAATTTATTTGTTATAAACAATAGTGATTTTTCAAATTACATCAGGGACATCAATTTTACGAGAAAACTGATGTTTTTAGCTTTAAAATAAAAAAAAAAACCTTTTTGTTTAGTTAAAATTTACCGGAGATACGGCGATTTGAAAATGACCATGAAATGCATCGCGTTAAAATTTAAAATCCCGATATTTTTCGAAAAAAATTAAAAAAAAAAAATCCCGATACACGTGTTCACTCATTTTGTATCTAGAACACGTCAAAAAATTATGAAGCGATTTAGCAATGGGTCGGTCAAAAACCGTTCGGTTTGTAAAAGAATGACTCATATATATATATACTGCTGCTTGGAAAATAAACGAATATAAAGCCATTATACATACAAAAATAACTTTATACGATTATTAAAGAAAATGTTAGCAAAAAAATTTAAAACCATCTTGCAGAAATTAAATACCAAGATGACGAAAATACCTAAAAATATATGTTCTAGATAACAGATAAAACAGATATCCTAGTACACTAAATTCTGTATAATTTCGACGAACGCCATTTAAAATTTGTTTAGCTGCTTCTGCGGCAGACATTATACCTTGATGAAAGTAACTTGATATTCTGTGGAACCTATTTTAAGAAATTAAAAAATTAGAAAAATTACAATATTTTTCTTCAGCAGGAATGAGAATTTATGTAACAAAAATTATTTCATTATAGAATATTACTCTGATTCCAATATATATTTTTCAACTGAAAATATTCTCCTCCCTTTACTTCTCTCATAGAAAGCCTTTAATTTAAACTAATAATTTATTTTTTAAGAATTTATTTAATTAGCTTAACATTGCAATTACTTGCTTACAGCATGGTTTCCTGCTTATATTAAAATTGCAGATACGGCGCTAATACATTTGAATCAATAAAAGTAAAAAAGACTAATTAAATCTACTTTAAAAAATGATATAATTTCTAAAAACTTATCTTTTTAAAAATTGGTAAAAAAGGCGCAAGTTTATGCGACACACACAACAAATTATTTTAATATAATTATAATATATCCTATAAAACTAATGATATAAAAAAATTGCGCCAACTAAGGATGAAAACTGGCTACAAGTTTAAATAGAAATATTAATTGAAAACTCTGTTATACAAAATGGTTGTTTTAATTTCCAAAGATAATAATATTAAAAAATTTAAAATTTATGTAAAAATTGAAAACTGGAAATTAATATAAAACAAAAAAATAAAAATTTTTATAAAAAAAAATTTTAATTAAAAAATTTGGCGCTGCCAATAAAATATTGCATATTGTAATTAAATACATATTTAAAATTGAAACATATTCTAATTAAATACATATTTAAAAAATTGACACATATGTATTTTAATTATTAATTCTAATTATTAGTCTAACATTTAAATTTAATTATTTAATTTCTTTAATTAATTTATGTTGATTTACATTTGGATAATTTTCTACGTGGGTTAACGTCTCATAAGAGCGGCGAGTGACTAAGGTGGCAAAGTATTTATCTGCTATATAAAGGATCTCGGATTCAAGTCCCGATATAGCATGAAGGTTTTTCTGCGATATAGCCGCTTCACCTCCCCTTCCTCTCAAGAAGGTATAAGCAAATGAGTCAAAAACAGAAACACGTCTGTTTTAAAAAAAACAGGAACATATTTCTTATAGAAATTTTAAATCCTAATTTTAATTTTACATGTTTCATATAAAATTCTGTAAGAAACATGAGGACATGAAAAACCTCATGTTCCATATAGAATTTAGAATCTCTATAAGGGATACATGTTCTTGTGTTTTTAAAACAGCTAAGATAACAGTATCAAGATTTGCTATTGATTTGTTAATATTTTTTGTTATGTAATTCTGACAGCTTTTTCACTCTTTACGTTATTCCGATCCAGCTACTAAATTCAAATTTTCTATTGACATTTCTTGTTTTGTACAATATGTGCTAATTAATTGTATACTGGATAATTACTTGTTACTGGATGATCTAAGAAGCAAATCAAACTCATTATATTTTTCAATATTATTTATATATTATTATTATTTAATAGAAAGAAAACCTCATTTTTATTTAAAAACTTTTGCACTTAAATTAATATGAAAATTTTACATCAAATAAATTCTCTGTGCAGAATTTTTTGATTTTTTAACATTATTCTATATATTATAATACATTAAAATACAATTTTTTACATTGCTGTAAGGTAGCATAAGTAAATTAAGCTATTTTCAGTTATATGTGTATAAATGCTTTTTTCAATTAGATTTGAATTTAGATAGATTTATTTGTCTAATATGCACACACCAGTTAAAATACAATAAATTATATCCATAAATTTATAGAATTTAAACAAATTATTTAATATATTATATATAGAATAATATATCGCTTATTATATAATTTACATCTTTATTAATTCTATTATTAGTTCTATTATTATTAGTTCTATTATTCTTTATTAGTTCTATTATTTGTAAAGACATAGCTATCTGTATTGCATGCAGCTTTGGCCTACATTTTCGGTTTAATGATATATATAATTTCACTCACGCTTAGTTTTACCATTTATATATAATCGCAGTCTGACTATTGTTTTTAGTAACGATATCAACTTAAAAACATATTAAATCTCTAAATATAAATCATTTATTTTCATTATATCGTGTATGTTAGTATTTCAGCATGAAACTAACATATAAATTTTTATTTATTTAAAGTTTTTTCAAAATATATCAAAGACAATAATTTTCTTATTTATTTACGATTTTCTACTTATTATAATTTTCTTTTTATTTTGACATTTTGACAGTCCGCTAGAAGCATTTTTACGATTAGAGACCCTCTAATACGAATTAATTACGAATTATTACGCATTTTTACGATTAGAGAGCCTCTAATACGAAGAAATTACGAATTATTTTTACGATTACAGAGAGTCTCTATTTACGATTAGGGATCCTCAAGTGAGGGATGAGACACCGAGGCTGCAGGATGCGAATTGGTCGTCCGCCATTAGTGGGATACTTCCGCTTTGAGTATAGTTTAGTAAAGAATGTATAGTATATGTCAAGTTATGTACATGCTTTTAAAGTTTAGTTAAAAGTTTTTTGTTATATTTATTGAAAAATTAATAAAGTGAATTAAATAAAAAATAAAAATGTAAGTGTATATATATATATATATATCAATATATCCCCGTTATGCAACACATTTAAAAACGTTATGTAAACGTTTAAAAAATGTTTTTGGTTTGTACCTGCCGAATGGTTTGTTTCTATAACGATAAGAACGTCCTGTGTAGAACAGTTAAGTCCAAAGACGCCGTATGTACGTTTCAGAAACGTTCAGATTCGAATCTTACCTCCTCTCTCGTAGAGGGCCTAGGACTTGCAAGTAAAAACCAATGAGAAGCTCAGACACGCGTAACCAATCAGAAGCTTAGTATCATCTTAGGCATCATTTCGCATTAAGCATCGTGTCGCCTACTAACCTTATACCATTGAGCTCTACGCATACGTTCAATGTGCTTTTTAAATAAAATTTAATATCTTTTGAAATATTATAATATAATTATCTTTTTTAAAATATTAAGAAGAAGCCTCTATAATGAATGGTAAGTATTATCTTTGTATTATTTTGCTTTTTTAACGGTAAACTGTTTTTATATTTTTAATGTAGAAAAAGATAATTTGTGTTACAATTTTATATTATTTTTCTCAGGAAATCTTTATGATAATATCAGAAAGAGAACTTTAGTCTGACTATTCAGCTAAAAAAATATATATATTCTCACATTACAACCCAGATAACCAAATCTGTTAGAACAGATTTTCGTTAAATGCCCATTACAAATTTTAAAGGCAGAAAGATTACAGTTTGTGTAAAGAAACTGATATATTCGATTATATTGCCAGCATGTCAGCAGAAATACAACAAAATCTGTTCACATGACTAAACAAAAGATTGTCAACAGAAACAAGCAGAACTTGTTAATATAACTGACGGCAGATTGATAGCAGAAATTGAACAGGATCTGTGCGGTGCAATTTGACAACAGATTGTCGGCAGAAACCGAGCAGGATCTGCGCAATGAAATTTGATGTCAAATTATCGGCAGAAATCGAGTAAAGTCTGCAGATATAACTGACGGCAGATTGATAGCAGAAATTTAACAGAATCTGTGAGGCGCAATTTGATAGCAAATTGATAACAAAAATCGAGCAGGATCTGCGCACACAAACTCTGATAGCATATTGACGGCAGAAACGGAACAGGGTTTGCATGATTCGATAGTTCCTTTACTTACCGTTACGTGAGCTGTACTTTCTCGTAATCTAATTTCTGTCAGAAATATATATAAAGTCGCGAATATGAATAAGAGACTAAAAATATAGTAATTATCATTTTAATTTCTATCACTTTAATTTCTGATATCTGATACAAGCAGATGAGATTCAGAATATTAAACTGATTGGAATCAATATGATAAATGGAAAATTATTCATGTATTGCCTATTTGAGGCATAAAGCAAGAATTTAATTCTAAATAAATTACATCTCCAATTTTACAAGTTACATTTACTTTTATCATTTACTTTATTATTAATTTAATTTAATTAAATTAGTCCTTCTCTATATGAGATATAACTACGATATAACATATATTACATTAACATATATTACGATATAACATATGACATATATGTCATTTTAGAAGAAAATTGTAATTAACTTGCCGATAATATTCTTATTTAGCACTTGTAATAATCAATTTTGTTGCATTTATATAATATTAATAAAAGTAAGCGCAAATCTTGTGCAGTTTCTGCTGTCAATTTGCCATCAGGTTGCATGCGCAGATTCTGCTCGGTTTCTGCTGGCAATCTAACATCAAATTGCATCGCGCATATCCTGTTCGGTTTCTGGCAACAGTTTGTTGACAGGTTATGTTTTACAGATTCTGTCGCCAAAACAAAAGCTTAATGCGGATACAGATGACTACGGTTCTGGTGTGGGATTCTGATCGAATTTGCTGCCAATCTGCTGCCAACCTGCTAACATTTTGTTTACTGGGCAGTTTTCACTTTTTTACTTTAGACAATATTGTATTGAACATATATATATATATATATATATATATATATATATATATATATACAGGATGTCCTAGACCACCCGTACACCCCTTTTCTTTCAAAAACTAAGCATTTTAGAGAAAAATGTTTCAGACAAAAGTTGTTTGGTTTCGAGGGGGCCATAAGATGGTACCATTGGTTTGACCTTGAAGAATCATTTGAAGGTCACGTGAAGGTCACTTAAATTTTTTTAAATGGAATACCCTATATATTTTTGCACATTCTTGTAGCTCATCTCGAGAGCTTTCCAAAACACTATAATTATGTTAGTTTTCATTAAGCACTTTCCGAGTTATGAGGCTTGAAATAATTTCTTAATTTTACGTAAATCATAAAATATCTTGTAAAATATTCATTTTTCGATTATCTTACCTTAATACTTTTATGTACAAAATAATGAGAGGAATCAATTGGTGTAAAGAAAACACATAGTTGTTTCGAAGAAAAAATATGTAATTTGTAATTAAATAAACTATAAGAAATTAGGCTCCGAATATTGAAATATAAACTTTAAAAATTTTTAAACGGCCATAGGAGCCAAACGCGGATGGTAGTGCGTAAGCTCAACGAAAATTAAGTTTTCGTTGAAACTTATTTGTGTGCACAGGGCACAAAATTTTCTTGGTACGGTACCAAGCAAATTTAAATAATTCTCAATTCGAGAAATTATTTAATTACTCTCCCTATTTCCCCCCTTTAAAGAAAACACATAATTGTTTCGAAAGAAAAAATGTAAATTGCAATTAACAATTACATTTTTTTTTTCGAAACAATTATGTGTTTTCTTTGCACCAATTGATTTCTCTCATTATTTTGTACATAAAAGTATTAAGGTAAGATAATCGAAAAAAGAATATTTTACAAGATATTTTACGGTTTATGTAAAATTAAGAAATGATTTCAAGCCTCATAACTTGGAAAGTACTTAATGAAAACTAACTTAATTATAGTGTTTTGGAAAGCTCTCGAGATGAGCTGCAAGAATATGTAATAAAAAGTAGACGATTAAATTTAAAAAATTGAAAGTGGCCTTCACGTGACCTTCAAGTAACTATTCAAGGTCAAACTAATGACACCACCTTATGTCCCCCTTGAAACCATACAACTTTTGTGTGAAACATCTTTTTCTAAAATTAAAAATAAGAAAGTTATTTGGGGTGGAACATTAAAATGGGACATCCTGTATATATACAGGGTGAGTTTTATTGCTTGTGTCAATCTCTTTATCATGAGGGAGATTACCGAATTCTTATATCTATCAAAAGTGAAACTCATATTACGTCCAATATAAGTTTCATTTGATAGATATAAGAATTTTCTAAAAATTTTATATATATTAGGAGTATAACTAACAAGTTCCCACCCCTCATAATTAGATGGCTCCAGCTGCAAATGTAGTGAAGTTAGGCATTTGTCAATAAAATTGAGTGCGCAAAAATTCATTTTTTGTGAAAGGGATATTTTTTGAATTTGAGTTATTTTTCGATTTAAAATGGAACATGATAAGTTGTTTTTTCGACATGTACTTCTTTACTACTTTAATTTAAATAAAACTTATGTTCATAAACAATACGGACCACAAAATGTTTGTCAAAATATCTTCGCGTGTCATCATTTGCGTGATAATAATTATGCCACGCGCGTGTCTATTTATTCGTCGCGTTTTCTCGCGAATTTTAAATCGCAATTTAAAATTCGCGAGAAAACGCGATGAATAAATAAATCGATAATAATTGGAATATTCAGATTGCCAGATACGCATAATTATTATAATATGATAATCGAAACCATAAATAGACACGAGCGTGGCATAATTATTATCACGCAAATGATGACACGTGAAGATATTTTGACAAACATTTTGTGGTCCGTATTGTTTATGAACATAAGTTTTATTTAAATTAAATAAATATAATATATATATTAATGTATATATATTAATATATATATATATATATATATGTGTGTATTGTTAGGGAAGTTATTTTATTATATCTTTTTTATTTCTTATATTTAAAAAAAATAGAAATAAATTAAGATTTTTAATAAGTATTATTGTTTCAGCTTTCTTATATTATATTGGTACAATTAATCCTTTGCTGTAATAAAAATCGTTAATATATCAAATTTTAGTAAAGGAGCAAAAACCTATGTTACTTCGACAAATATACATTATTGGAAATTTAAACCATATTTTGGATTGAATTAATTAAAAATTCATCTTTGCTATATAATGTTATCTTATTTTCAGTTATAATCATTATTTTATAGTTTTGAAACTTGGTTACTGTAACACAGAAGACTAGTTGTCCATGTATCTCGGATGTAGGTTTGCTGAGCTATCAAAATTTTTAGCTGTTTTTTTTCCGCGTATTTTTCTTATATTATATTACATAGTAAAAAATTTAATGGCGTGCGTTTTGTAATGTTCTAGTATATATAAAAGAATATATGTAAGATATAAATTTATATTTTATATTGTTTATTTTTCACGCGTTTGAACAAAAAGTGCGTCTTTCATCCAAATAACGAACACACTTAGAATGTAATAATATTACAATAATATTAATAAAATAATATTACAATGTAATAAAAATATAAAATAATATTGCAATTGTACTACTGTATTTACTTTGATCTAATTAAATTCACGATTCTCCGATAATGTTCCGATGAACTTCGCATTTACGTATGATATATTGATTTAAATATGAAATGTACAATTTATATTGCATAATTCTACCTTGAAAAATGAAAAGGACAAACTTTGTTAAGGTCAGTACGTATAATGTATATATGTGGTGTCTGATAATAACCATATCACGTCTGATCTACAGGTAGAGTAGTTTTGGACAGAACAAGAATAATTTCCGTACGATTAAACATTGGGATTAATAATCAAAAAAACAATCAATACTCAGTTAATAATTACATTTAAGGTAAATATGTCGATGAAGGGAGCCCGCCTCGATTACCTTGACCTTGACATATGTTGTCAAGGTCACTGCCCTGAGTAACACATCCAAAAGATTTTAACCGTCACTCGTTGTTCATTAAAAAGTTATTAACAAAAGAATTTCACAATTTTAATGCTTTTTATCTCTGAAAATATTGATTTGAGAAAAAAATTTTTAAGCAAAAAATAAACGCTGAAAACCTCTATAAAAAAGGTTATATGCATTTTTTTCATAAACCTACTATTTTAGCCATTATATAAAAAAATAATTATTTTAAATATATATTTAATACAACTTAAATTTATATAGAATTTAATACAATTTAATATAATTAAAAAATATCACAAATGTATGTGTACACACACACACACACACATACACACATACACACGCGGGGGTTCAAGGAGGGCCTTTGGCACCCCCTCCCGCAACCACCCCGCCGGTAGGCAAGGTGGACCTCGCTTTACAATTTACAGCATATATTCATTGTGATTCAACTCTTCGCAATGCGTCCCCTACCGGTCGGGGTGGTTGCGGGAGGGGGTGCCAAAGGCCCTCCTTGAACCCCCGCGTGCGTATGTGTGTGTGTGTGTGTGTGTACACATACATTTGTGATATTTTTTAATTGCATTAAATTGTATTAAATTCTATATAAATTTAAATTGTATTAAATGTATATATATTTAAAATAATTATTTTTTTATATAACAGCTAAAATAGTAGGTTTATGAAAAAAATGCATATAATCTTTTTTGTAGAGTTTTTCAGCGGCTTTACTTTTTGCTTAAAATTTTTTTTCTCAAATCAATATTTTCAGAGATAAAAAGCATTAAAATTGTGAAATTCTTTTGCTAGTAACTTTTTAATAAACAACGAGCGACGGCTAAAACCTTTTGGATGTTACTCAGGGCAGTGACCTTGACAACATAATTTGGTAAATGTTTGACAACATATGTCAAGGTCAAGGTAATCGAGACGGGCTCCCTTTATCGACATATTTACCAAATTTAATTATGTATTGTTTAGGAATTCCGTAACATCTCTTGGAATATTTTTTTTCGTCGCGCATCTATTCTCGCATGAGTTTTCATTAATTAATTTTTTATTAATTATTTTAAAAATCGCACAAAACGGTAAAGAACTTCCTTATTTGATTTAAACCACTCTCTATCTGCATACGAAGGGTGATTGGGTGATATGATTATCAGACCTGTATGTGCCCAAATAGATCTATCTTTTACCTTAAATGCTTTTAAGTTTATATTTTTTTTATTTGAAAATAATAAAAGAATAAATAAATTTAATTTTTCAAATGTTTTTCTTAGAAATAATAAAGAAAATAAAATGTAAAAAATACCCTTTTAAAACTGTATAGCTACTAGAAATATTAAATATGTAATAAAATTTTTATCAAAAATATTATTTAAATAATAATTCAATATTTAATGTAGAATTCAATATTTAATGTAGAAAATTAATTTTGATTGCTGCGAATTTCAAAAGGGTGTTTTACCTTTTACAATCATTTTTTTAAATTCTATTATTATTTATAGATATGTTTATATATTTTTTGATACTTTACATTTTACAACTGTACATACGAATTTGAATATAAAATTCATTTCGCATTTGAATATATTTTCTGAAAACCGCAAATTAGTACAACGCAATAATTGCATTATGTATGTTTTCATACCGCATTTAAATCACTAACGTAAATTTTAAACCATATGCATATTTCTACTTTGTGCATCCGTTGAACTTTATGATATAATGCGCACGTGGAGTTCATTTTAATTGTAAAATTACGCTGATTACAATCTACACGTTTTCCGATCAAATTATTAGGATTATGAAGCTTATATATTGAATGGTTATCACACAGTGATTCACATCTGATTTAATAGTAAGACACATTTTGCTTTATGATATGAGATAGCCATTGTGATAGTCAGTTTTATAAAGTTGTGTTTTTATTAGAGTCACCGCGCGTTGCTAGTGTCATAAAAAAATTTTTTAAATTTTTGAATGTGGTGAGTACAAATTCTTCTTGCTCTTTACTATACAGGGTGTCCCAGACCACCCGTACACCCCTTTTAAAATGAAAATAAATGGCTTTTGTCAAAAATCGCGAACAATTTTTAAGTAAATCGGGTACGCTCTATCAAATGGTGATATTTTCAACTTTTGATTCCGACCGGAAATACGCTATCCGGATCGGAAGTTGAATTTTTTAGGGGAACATGGTACTTTTTATTACAGATTCGAATTGTACGTGAAAAAATAAGAAACTTTTGTATCAAACATTTTTTCTGAGTGCCTCTGTCAATCTTAAAATTGACCTTGAAAGTAACTGTGATGAACTTTCAATAATTAATATCTCTATTATTATTACAAAAATCGTTACATGGAATAGGATTTCTTTATTTAATTTACTGCGCTCTACCTCCTCACAAGTGCGTAAGCTCATGCTCAGGGACACCCTGTATATATATATTGTTTTCAATTTTGAGTAAATTATTTCAAAGATTATTTCTATATGCCAATTATAAATTTCATTCTCTGTCTTCCTAATTATACATATATAATTCTGAAATAAAATTCTAATATCTTTTTTCAGGTTTATTAGAATTTGTAGAAAATGAATAATAATAAACGGTTCAATCCATATGTCAGCGTTGATGAGGAGGAAGAAATAGTTTATCTCTGGTATCGCTGGACGATTTCCTAATTCGGATAATATAAAAGAATTTCAGGACAATCTTTTCAATAAAATGGATCTCGGTTCGAAGGATCATCAACGCTGGAACAATTGTAATAATATTTCTTTCAAATTTTTTTCTATCTTAGGAAACAGGTCTACATAATAATATATAATAAATAAATTAAAGTATATATATGAAATATATCGATCTATGTTTTTAATTTCTTGTAAATCTCTATTTCTGTATACAAAAATGAAGAATAATTTAGGAAATAATTAAAATTTTTACATAAAAAATAAATAAAATTGAAAGAATTGAGGGAAAATAATCTATATATAATTATATAAAAAGAAAAAGTTGACTATATGTTGAAACTTCTTTTTTATTTGTTCAAATTTCATTTTTCCTAAAAGAAATGAAAAAATTATACTTTTAATTATTCACCGATTATTCTTTTTATTATTTTTTCTGTATATATACAGACAGAGATTATACAAGAGTAAGAAAACATATATATAAGTACATTTTATATCTAATTTTATATAATTATATGTATATTATTATGTAAACTTTTTTTCTAAGTAAGAATATCATTGTTCTTTATATCAAAAAAATAATACTTATATCTCATAAAATATATATTAATGATACTCACGAATTTACAATATATATGCGGTTTAATTATAAATATAACATTAAAATTGACAATTAATATTCTATGTGCAATTTGTACTTACATAAATCATTTTTATTATAACATATTCACAAGTTTTTTGCGTTTGATGTGAAAATGAAAAATAATCAAAATGTCGTCTACCCATAAAAATATCTTGCCCATCTTTAAAAATGTAGTTCTTATTTATGATTTCAATATATGTTATTTTTCTATAAATCATTTTAAATTTTGACAGATATTTTTGAAATGCCTCCTCGAATAGGAAAAATAAACAATATAGAAAAATTTGATGCAGAATTTTTTAATATATCGACCGAAGAAGCTCATGTGCTTGACCCTGGAACTAGAATATTATTCGAAAACACCTATGCAGCAATTATTGACGCGGGTGTCAATCCCGCAGAACTGCAGGGAACAAGGACGGCAGTTATCACAGCAATGTCAGTTTGTGATACATATCTCGATGTAGTATACGAAAAGCTTCATGTATGTTAATAATTTTACTATTCCAGACTCATGTATGTCAATAATTTAACTATTAAAAATCGATAAGAAAAACATGCACTCTTAAAACTGTATGAATGTATTAATATGTATGTACAAGGATATTATAAACAAACATTTTTAATATAAAAACTGTATCATAATTAGATTGCTGGATTGCCCATACTTGGTTGCAGTAAAAATATGTCGGCAAATAGAATTTCTAACTGGCTCAACGTTACTGGACCGTCGTATAACATCGATACTGCATGTAGCTCGACTCATTTCGCTATGGTGGAAGCTTACAATTTGATGCGATCTGGAATTTGCGACGCGGCTATTGTCGCTAGTATCAATTTGTGCATTCATCCTTTTGTGACTTACCAGTTTTATCGTCTGGGTATGTGAAAAATAATATTATGTTCAAAGATGTTGTATTTGAGATTGTTAAATGGTATAACTTATTTATTGATGCATTAATTAACACAATATTTGATCTAATAATTTCTCTTTTCAAAAATATAATAATATAACTGATTTGCTTATTTTACATGTTTATCAAAGTTTTCAAATATATTAATTGATATATTAATTAAGAAACCGGAATAAAAAAAGTAAATTACATTTTTTATATTCAATTGAAATAAATTATTGATATTATTTTAGGAGTTTTATCTCGCGATGGTTACTGTAAACCTTATGATGAAGAAGGTGCAGGTTACATGCGTAGTGATGCGGCTACAGTAGTATATTTGCAAAAAGCAAAGGATGCAAGAAGAATCTATGCGACTTTTATTTATGGTAAAACCAACTGCGATGGTTTTAAAGAAGAAGGAATTACCTTTCCATCATTAGACAAACAAAAAATATTATTGGATGAATTTTACAAAGAATGTAACGTTTCGCCTCTTGAGCTATCTTACCTAGAAGCTCATGCAACTGGCACTCTAGCCGGCGATCCCGTGGAGCTTCAAGCAATCGACGAAACTTTATGCATCAACAGAGATTTTCCTCCATTAATAGGTTCAGTAAAATCGAATATTGGACATTCTGAAGCCACTAGCGGTCATTGTCAAATTGCAAAGGTAAAGTTTACAACAAAGATTTACAAAATGGAGTTAATACATCTATGTAATCTCATGGAATATATAAACTTATGTATTTTTTTATTTACATATCTGTCATTTTTGATTATTTATTATAATTATTATTTATTAATTATTTATTCTAATTATTATTTATTGATTAT
>JALHBL010001121.1:0-106921 GCA_023638675.1 Camponotus pennsylvanicus
CATTTCCACAACACTTCACACACTGACGCAAACTCAATTTGAGTTACAGGGACATATATCGTGTAAGGGTCATTGGTCGGGTGGTGGGTGGGGGTAGGAGAAGAAGAGGGTTGGGGGGGCTGAGGGATGGGATTTAGGGGTGTGGGTCACTACAGAAGGGGGTAGGGTTATCAATCATCTCATTTACGCGCACACATACATATAGCACTCACACTAACAACACACTCACATACACATACATACACTCGCTCATATGCACTTACACCTACATTTACACTCCACATGCACACTGGACCTGAGGAAGCCCGGACACGACGGGGGCGAAAGCCCATTCGGCGTGACCTCCCAGGCGGGTATTGCACCAGCGGGTACCGCCTGAGAGGTTGGCCATTACAGGACGGACGCACAGAGAGGAGTTTTTAGTGGGTAGGGGCCGTTAAATAGGCCGAGTCCCACACTCCCCCGGTCTACGGGGACCGGGGGGGTGCGTAAATGCATTTTCTCCTCTCTCGTAAAAAAAAAAAAAAAAAAAGATCCTGAAAACAGAAAATCATGTACCGGAAATATCATCATACTAGCTAATGGTCCAGTTAGTTGAGTCTAAAAAACAGGCTTCAGTGGCTTTATCAACGATGGAAGCAGAGTATGCTGCGCTTGCAGAACTGTCACGTGAAATAATATATGTAAAAAGACTCTTAACATATATGGGTTTTAAACAATTTGTAAAAGATTCAATTAGCATATGGTGCGACAATCAGAGTGCTATTGAATTATCTAAAAATGCTGTATTTCACAAACGGAGCAAACACATCGATATTAGCTTCTATTTTATTAGGGAACTTGTAGAAAAGAAAGTAATAACCATTCAACATCTGAGGACAGAGCTAATGATTGCAGATATCTTAACACCAAATCTTTATCCAAAGTTAAACATTTTAAATATATTTCTATGTTACAATTAGAATAAAAGGGAGAGGAATACATATAATAGTATTGCACACATCGATAGAGAGGGTGTTAGAGTAGTAAATCTATGTGTGCTCGTATTCATGCTTTAAAAGACTAATTTCTTTTATGGTTGTTACCAATCTAGTTATAATATACTTTCAGTTCTTCTCGCTAGCAAGTCACACGGGTGCAAGATTAAGAGCACGTTCTAGCCTTTGTTCATTCACTTTTTATATAACTATACTTAATACGGACAGTGCCGAATAATAAATATAGGCGTAATAATAATAACTATGAGTGTTATTCTCAACCTGCAGTTTTCCCAACAGATTTAATAAACTTTACTGAAGTCAAATAAATTTAATTATTGGTCTAAAAGTTTTTTTTCGTCTAATTTCAAATAATCTGTTTAATATTCTGAATCCCAAGAAATCTAAATTATTAAATAAATCATTTTAAATTCAGTTTGAAATTAAACTGATAAACAGTGATGTCAGAAAGAAGATGCGGCTCAAATGCACACAATCAGAGAACCTGTGTGCGAGCAGCATCCTCTTTCTCGCATCACTGCTACACGGAGAAAACGATATGGTTACCAAATACATAATTATGGTTAGATACAACCATAAAAAATTGTATATTGTATATTGTAATATTTGGTACAGCAATATGTGTGGTTGTCATCTATATTGATTTAGTCATGTTGTCTATAGTTGAGATTACTACACTGTATGATTGGAACAACCATAGAAAATTGATGCTGCTTGCACTTCATGTAGCTTTCGAAACCATATAATAGAACGTTGCTTCTATGTGAATTAGGTGTGACACAATTGAAAATAACTAGCATATGAGTGTGGAATGGTTGGAATATACATATGCAGCTATCTAGGAATCACTTGAAAAAGTTCTAAGAAATATGAGATATGAGTGCCTCAACTATGCTTATATATTCTAAATAGTAAAAAAATATTTGAAAAATGTTTGAAAATCATTTTCAAAGATATTTTAAAAATGTTAAAATAATTGGCTGTTCTTTTTTTATTCATTAAAAAGCATTTACTTTATTTATTTTATATAAACATTAAAATAAACGTATTTTTAACGAATAAAAAGAGATTGACTTAATCAATTATTTTAATATTTCTAAAATATCTTTGAAAACGATTTTTAAACATTTTTCAAATTCATTTTCTTTTGTCATTTGGGATACTTTAAACATGATGCACTTGTACATCATATTTCATAGAACGTTTTGAAACGATTCCTAGATAGCTGTACATGTATACATATATTTTGCTACTTGGGATATATTCCTTTACTGTTCATACATGACAATAAAAATCAGAAATCAAAATTGTATTTTAACTGTTTTATTGTTCATCGTAGAAAAATCATTAAAAAACAAAATCTTGTTTGAGATCATATTATCTAACACATATATAAAATATTTCAAGTCAAAAAATATTTATATAAATTTATTTAAATATACCCCCCGAAGGGGTCTCCACCTTGGCGTGGTGGAGGGGCTTATGGTCGCCCATCCGGGCCCACCCGTTTAAAGGATGGAGCCGGGTGGGACCAACGAAGAGGGACCCCCCCAAGCCAAGGTGTCAATGAAACCGTGCCGACGGCTGCGTGGCGCAGGGGGTGCTGCGTCTCGAACGGTTCTCCCGGATACCGGGCGACCTCCGGGGTATCTAGCCAAGCCCCAGCCATTCGCGGCTCTGGTTGGGTGATATCGCGCTTCCGCGGTACTCGTGGGACATACATGGATACTGACAGACTAAACAAAAACAAAGACATGACAATGGACAAAGTCCTCCAGGGCGTGGCTTCCTTAGGGAGCGAACGACCGGAGGAACGCAACTCAGGGGAACCTAAAACCCGAGTCAGGTATAGCGGAGCTGCTAGAAGACGCTATAAGAAACAGCTTCAGAGGGAGGGAAAGGCCACTAAAGACCAAATCCCTCCCGCTGAAGCCGATTCTAGTCCTGGGCCCAGTAGTGGTGGAGCCCCGACTGTGGCGCCTAAACGCGCCCGGCCGGGGAATAACACCCCTAGCCCCAACGATTCTGGGAGGGTCCCGTTAGCGCACGGTGCGATAGCGCACCAACCCGATAGCACACGAAAAATTGACACAATTCCCGATAGCGCACCAACCCGATAGCACACGTCCCGATAGCACACAAAGTAAATCGCGCACAATCCCGATAGCGCACCAACCCGATAGCGCACGGATTCACTGCAACTTTTCACGCGAAGCGAGGGGGACGGGGTGGGTGCGGGAGGGGGGCCGAAGGCCCCCCTTGCACCCCCCCCCGTGTGTGTGTGTGTGTGAGAGAGTGCGTGTGCGAGGGGATAGTGCTTTCGTGCGCTATCGGGTTGGTGTGCTATCGGGTTGGTGCGCTATCGGGATTGTGCGCGATTTATTTTGTGTGCTATCGGGACGTGGGCTATCGGGTTGGTGCGCTATCGGGATTGTGCGCGATTTACTTTGTGTGCTATCGGGACGTGGGCTATCGGGTTGGTGCGCTATCGGGAATTGTGTCAATTTTTCGTGTGCTTTTGGTGCGCTATCGCACCGTGCGCTAACGGAACCCGCTCAACGATTCTCGCCAAGCGACCCAAGATCAGTGATCAAGGGTCATATGCCCAAGCGACCAAAGGGCTTATCAGATTAGCCCTCATTTTGGAGGGCTTTCCTGATAAGAAGTTAGGAGCCGCGGACTGTGGACTGATCAGGAAAATGATCAGAGGGCGTATCCTCGAGTTACCCGAGGGTACAAAAGCCCCCACATTCTCCGGCTCCTGGGAAAGAGACGGAGCCTTCGTTTTCGCGTGCGACGACGAGCAGCCGGGGGACTGGCTAAAAAGCCTATCCTCCGAACTGAAAGTGGGGGGAAACTCCCTACGTGTAGTGCCGGTCGATGAGCTGCCTAGGCGCCATCGAGTGGTGGTGCACGTGGAGGAGCCAGACTTGTCTGCTGAGGAAGCCTTGAGGCTCCTCGGCAGACAAAACGCAGGATTGGCGACCGGAGATTGGATCGTCACCAGGGGGAGCGTGAGTGGGGATGCCACGAGCACCCACTTCGCCTGTCTGATTGGGGATCAATCTCTAGACGCCCTGAAGTCCTGCAATTTCAGGCCCAGCTGCAGTCTCGGAAGGGCAACCGTCAGGCTGCTTGAAAAGGAATGCGGCAGGAAGCCTGAATCTGTGGAGGGAATACCAGGGGAGACCGCCTAAATATGACGGTCTCCAAGGTACCCATCACCCAAATTAACTTGCATCACAGTAAAGGCGCCTCGGCTATCCTGGCCAGGAGCACTGCTGCGATGCACACACACATTGCCATTATCCAGGAGCCTTGGCTCCTGAATAATGCCATCAAAGGTTTGGGCGGCTGTGGAACTATTTTCAGAGCTTGCTCGAACCGCAAACTAAGGACATGTATTGTAGCAAAAGGCCTTAATATCACTTTTCTGCCTCAGCTTAGCAGCGAAGATCTAACTGTCGTCCAGACGAGCATCAACCTGGAGGAGGGGAAGACAATGGACTTACTCATAGGGTCAGCATACATGCCCTATGATTCCTGCGATCCTCCACCTCAGGACAACGTCAAAAACCTGGTTGCTCATGCTGAGGAGGCAGGACTCGAACTCCTCCTGGGTTGTGATGCTAACTCCCACCATGTTGGTTGAAGGAGCTCAAACATCAACCCGAGAGGGGAGAGCCTACACGACTTCATCCTGAGCAAAGGACTTATCATTCTAAACAGAGGTACGGAACCTACCTTCATGGACGCTAGAAGACAGGAGGTAATTGATATTACTATTTTTACCAAGGGCGTGTCTGAACTGGTAAGAGACTGGAGGGTCTTAGATGAACCTTCAGGATCCGATCACAGGCAGATACGTCTCACCCTTCGCCAGCAACCTACAATCTTGCGGAGGCGAAATCCTAGGAATACGAATTGGGACGGTTTCAGGCTGGACTTGAAAAATAGATTAACTACCGTTCCGACCAGATTCCACACCAGGGATAACCTGGAAACTGCCGCGGCTTGCTTAAGCAACGCTATCTCGGATGCCTTTGAGGCAAACTGCCCCCTGAAACTTATACGGTCCCAGACCAAAGTCCCCTAATGGAACAAAGTGCTGTCAAAGCTCAGATCCGAGACCAGGAGACGCTTTAACAGGGCAAGAAACTCCTGCTTGTCCTCGCACTGGGAAGTTTTTAGGAACGCCCAACGCAGGTATAGCAAGGAAATAGTTAGAAGTAAACTGGAGAGCAGTAGCTGGAGAGAGTTCTGCGCAAGCATCGAGAGCGCTCCAGAGGTCTCTAGGCTAAACAGAATATTCAGCTCTGACAACCGCACCCAGTTGGGATGTCTCAAGCGTCCCGACACAGGCTACACAGTCAATCTCACTGAATCCATCGAGCACCTTATGGAGACTCATTTCCCAGGTTTTCGAACGGTTGACAATCATGCTACCGCCCGTGTAAGACCCAGGGAAGTTTTTAAACCCAGGGATTGGTCACTAGCGGCGAAGATAGTCCAACCCAAAGGTGTTGAATGGGCTGTTAAAACCTTCAAGCCCTATAAATCACCTGGACCAGACGGAATTTACCCAGCCTGCTTGCAAGAGGGCTTGAGCCTTTTGATAGGCCCCCTAGTTAAAGTGCTTAGGGCTAGCATAGCCCTTAGACACGTGCCCCTTGTCTGGAGTGGCACCAGAGTCACTTTTATACCCAAACCAGGCAGAAATGGCCATATCTTGGCCAAAGACTTCAGGCCTATTAGCCTCATCCCCTTTGTTTTGAAGACACTGGAGAGACTGATAGACAGCCATATTAGGACATATCCCCTTACTACCTGACCGCTGGCATCTTCTGAATATGCCTATAGGGCGGGCAGATCTACGGATACTGCCCTTCATCACCTTGTGAGCAAGATTGAGACACAGCTGGCGACTGGAGGGTATGCTCTAGGATTATTTCTGGATATTGATGGGGCATTTGATACCACTTCATATACAGCGATCAAAGAGAGCATGTACAGGCATCACATCCCCGAAACTCTGATCGACTGGACGCAAAGCATGCTATCGGATAGAGTTTTGACTGTTGACTATGGAGATAAAACTTTGAGTGGTCTTCCGGCCAGAGGTTGCCCGCAGGGCGGCGTTCTTTCTCCGCTCTTGTGATGCCTGGTGGTAGACGAACTTCTCGTCAAATTACAGGAAGGGGGCCTTATCGTTTGTGGCTATGCGGATGACGTGGCTACAATCGTGAGAGGCAGCTTTCTCTCAACTCTTAAGGAGCTCATGGATAAAGCACTTAAGATTATTCAAAGCTGGTGTCAAGCCAAAGGTCTCACGGTTAATCCGTCTAAGACCGAGGCTATGATTTTTACCAGAAAATACAAGCCCGAACCTATAGGGCCTTTGAGGCTCTGGGGCAAAGAGCTATCATACACTTCTTCGGTGAAGTACCTGGGGATACATCTTGATCCCAAATTAAGTTGGAAATTTCATCTTGAAGTCAAACGTAAGAAATTTTACACCTCCATGTGGGCATGTAGAAGGGCTGTAGGCAAAACGTGGGGCATTAAACCCAGTATTGCCCTTTGGATCTACAAAGCCGTTCTACTGCCCCGTCTCACATATGCTGCAATGGTCTGGTGGCCCAGGGTGGAGAAAGTGGGGGCCAGGAACCTTCTTAGAAGCCTACAGGGTTGTTACCTCAGGGCGGCGATGGGGGCCATGAAAACCACCCCTACAGAGGCGCTCGAGATTGCACTCTGTCTTCCACCCCTGGACCGCTTTATTATCAGCACAGCCAAACTTACTGCCTACAGACTAAAGTGTCAGGGTGAGTGGAGAGGACGGCATCTTGGTCATGCCAAGCTATCATTCCTCCATGAACACCCATTCTCTCTGCTGCAGGAATACCTAGGAAATCCCAGATCTCTAAGTTCTTCAAAACCCAGATACCTTCTAGGGAAGACTGGAGTAAACCAGAACGAATCTGCCGGCCAAACTGGGACATCTGGTATACGGATGGCTCGGGGGCGGAAGGACGATTTGGAGCTGGTGTCTACGGCTCAAGGACTAACCACAGGGAATCTTACTCCCTAGGGGAGCTGGCCACGGTTTTTCAAGCTGAGGTTCTAGCAATCCTTGAGTGCGCAAACACCTTAACCTCAGTTAAAGCCACCAATAGAAATATACTCATCTGCTCCGATAGTAGGGCAGCCATTAACGCTCTAGCCAAGACCACCACTGAGTCCTCGGTGGTTTGGGACTGCATGCTAGCGCTCAACAGACTAGGCGAATCCAATAGGATCACCATAGTCTGGGTTCCCGGTCATCAGGGAATTCATGGCAACGAAGTGGCGGACGGCCTGGCAAAGCTAGGCACCCTCGAGGTCCCGGCTAGACAAGTCGTCGGCGTCCCGAGTGAGTCCCGATTGCGCACATTCCCGATCGGACACAGCGAAATTTCCCGATCGGACACAGTCCCGATCGGACACAGACCCGATCGGACACGTACCCGATCGGACACGGACCCTATCGGACACAGTCCCGATCGGACACAGTCCCGATCGGACACAGTCCCGATCGGACACAGACCCGATCGGACACAGACCCGATCGGACACAGTCCCGATCGGACACAGTCCCGATCGGACACAGACCCGATAGCGCACGAAAGCACTATCCCCTCACACACGCACTCTCTCACACACACACACACACACACGGGGTGCAAGGGGGCCTTCGGCCCCCCTCCCGCACCCACCCCGTCCCCCTCGCTTCGCGTGAAAAGTTGCAAAGTGAATCCGTGCGCTATCAGGTTGGTGCGCTATCGGGTTGTGTCCGATCGGGTCTGTGTCCGATCGGGTCTGTGTCCGATCGGGACTGTGTCCAATCGGGTCTGTGTCCGATCGGGACTGTGTCCGATTGCAACCGTATGTGTCCGATCGGGCTTGTGTCCGATCGGGTCTGTGTCCGATCGGGTCTGTGTCCGATCGGGACTGTGTCCGATGGGGACTGTGTCCGATCGGGACTGTGTCCAATCGGGCCTGTGTCCGATAGGGTCCGTGTCCGATCGGGTCTGTGTCCGATCGGGACTGTGTCCGATCGGGAAATTTCGCTGTGTCCGATCGGGAATGTGCGCAATCGGGACGATCCCGGTGTCCCCTTCACCACAGGCAAAAGACTCATCAAAGAGTCTCTGAAACGGGAACATCTGGTTTCGTGGGGCCAGGTTCAGGGCTGTCGTCAAGCCAAGTTATTGCTGAACCGACCCCTCTCTAAAAGGACGGATGAACTAACTATGAGCAGAAAGAAGCTCAACATCTCCATTGGCCTGCTCACGGGCCATGTGGCCCTCAGGGCCCACTTATTCAATCTTGGCCTGGCCGAGCGGAAAGACTGCCGGCTATGCGGCGAAGAAAAAGAGGACAGCATTCACATTCTGTGCTACTGCCCCGCACTTGCTCTAAAGAGATACACACTCTGGGGTCACATGTTCATTGAACCCAGTGCATTACAAAACGTGAGGGTGGGCGATCTACATAACCTTCTTGTAAGGGCCAAATTAGATCGCCACCTATAATCCTCAGACAACCACGGGGTTACAGAAGATCTTTTAGATCTAGGTGACATCAGGGACTGTTCTAGCCCCATCCGTTCTCTTACTACTACTACTACTACTATTTAAATATATATATGAAGTGAAATACTGATAGAGGTAAAATTATTACACTGAAACACAGTATCAATATAAAACATAAAATAAGTAGTATTATAATATTTAAATCATACTGGCAAACTTATACTATTGTTTGAGATCTTAAAATCATTAACTTTCTAGAAAACTTATCTAAGAAAAATAACAAGAATCGTATGAAGAATAACATTTTAATATTCTAATAGTATAACATTCTTATCCTAAGAAGAATAACATTCTTCTGTTAAACCTAAGAAAAATTTTTAAAGACGTATATGCTGAATAAAAAATTTTAAATTAGATTTTGTGTTTAACAGTCGCAAAAAGTGAACTTCCCATTTGTACGAGAATCACAGGAGAAGGAGAGATCAATTCATTTATGTTTACAAACGCAAATTGTTCAGTCCAAAATACATCATAGGCATGTAAATTAACATCAAAGCCATACGTTATTAACAGTTTGCATACAAGATCTATTGCTCCTTTCTCATTTTGTAAAATATTTACAATAGAGCCAAATACTAGTAGAAATTCATCTTCTCCTTTAAGTTTAATGAAAACACATAAAGAGAGTTTATAGACAACTCCGTTTATCTTTGCCCATGATAATTGTATACATAGGCCACAGAAATCAGGGGGAACAAAATGCTTAAACAACTGAAAATTAGCACACAGTGATATACAGGGTGGCCCACATAACTCTTAACAGCTCAATATCTCGAAAACCATGCCATCGATTTTAAAGTTCTTGGTCTTAAATTGCATGGATCTGAAGTCACACATAAAGACCCTATGACCGAAAAAATGTAATGACCTGTATATACAGACAATTTCAATGCACAAGAATTAGATAATCGAATGGTAGTCATACAGCAAAAATAATATTTAAATTGTAACGAAAACAAATTTTAATATTACAGCGTATATTGAACATTTTTTTTAAAGAAACAAAAAAGTAGTAGTAGTAGTAAGAGAACGATGAGATTGGGAAGGTCCTATTCAACACTAGATCTAAAAGGTCTTCTGCAACCTATTTATTTGAGTTATAGGTGGGCTAGCTGTCACCTAGTGTCACCTAATCTAAAAGCTTCTGAACCCGGGGCGGGTATAGGGGCGTCTAATAGCCCTTAAGAAGGGAGGCCCACCCCACGTTTTACAGTTCAATGCACTGGGTTCAATGCGTGACCCAGAGTGTGTATCTCTTTAGAGCAAGTACGCTGCAGTGTGAGCTGTCCTCTTTTTGGGGGGCTCTTTTTGACAGTAAGCGGGGGTTTTGTTGGGGTCCGTCTTTGGGGTGGGGTGTATTTGGGGGTGGGGGGGGGGGGGGCCGTCGGGGGGTCCTCTTTTTCTTGGAGGCTTCGGTTGAATAAGGGCGGGGCCAGGCCCGTGGGAGCCATGGGGTTGGTTCTTTCTGCTATAGTTAGTTATCGCTAGGGGGGTGTGGCGGTCGGGGGGGGCCGATGGTGCGCACATTCCCGATCGGACGCAGCGAAATTTCCCGATCGGACACAGTCCCGATCGGACACAGACCCGATCGGACACGGACCCTATCGGACACGGGCCCGATTGGACACAGTCCCGATCGGACACAGTCCCCATCGGACACTGTCCCGATCGGACACAGACCCGATCGGACACAGACCCGATCGGACACAAGCCCCGATCGGACACATACGGTTGCAATCGGACACAGTCCCGATCGGACACAGACCCGATTGGACGCAGTCCCGATCGGACACAGACCCGATCGGACACAGACCCGATCGGACACAACCCGATAGCGCACCAACCTGATAGCGCACGGATTCACTTTGCAACTTTTCACGCGAAGCGAGGGGGACGGGGTGGGTGCGGGAGGGGGGCCGAAAGCCCCCTTGCACCCCCCGTGTGTGTGTGTGTGTGTGTGAGAGAGTGCGTGTGTGAGGGGATAGTGCTTTCGTGCGCTATCGGGTCTGTGTCCGATCGGAACTGTGGTCCGATCGGGACTGTATCCGATCGGGTCTGTGTCCGATCGGGTCTGTGTCCGATCGGGACTGTGACAGATCGGGACTGTGTCCGATCGGGACTGTGTCCGATAGTGTCCGTGTCCGATCCGGGTACGTGGCCGATCGGGTCAGTGTCCGATCGGGACTGTGTCCGATCCGGGAAATTTCGCTGTGTCCGATCGGGAATGTGCGCAATCCGGGACTCACTCGGGACGCCGACGACTTGTCTAGCCGGGACCTCGAGGGTGCCTAGCTTTGCCAGGCCGTCCACCACTCGTTTGCCATGAATTCCCTGATGACCGGGAACCCGGACTATGGTGATCCTATTGGATTCGCCCAGTCTGTTGAGCGCTAGCATGCAGTCCCAAACCACCGAGGACTCAGTGGTGGTCTTGGCTAGAGCGTTAATGGCTGCCCTACTATCCGGAGCAGATGAGTATATTTCTATTGGTGGCTTTAACTGAGGTTAAGGTGTTTGCGCACTCAAGGATTGCTAGAACCTCAGCTTGAAAAACCGTGGCCAGCTCCCCTAAGGGAGTAAGATTCCCTGTGGTTAGTCCTTGAGCCGTAGACACCAGCTCCAAATCGTCCTTCCGCCCCCGAGCCATCCGTATACCAGATATCCCAGTTTGGCCGGCAGATTCGTTCTGGTTTGCTCCAGTCTTCCCTAGAAGGTATCTGAGTTTTTGAAGAACTGAGAGATCTGGGATTTCCTAGGTATTCCTGCAGCAGAGAGAATGGGTGTTCATGGAGGAATGATAGCTTGGCATGACCAAGATGCCGTCCTCTCCACTCACCCTGACACTTTAGTCCTGTAGGCAGTAAGTTTGGCTGTGCTGATAATAAAGCGGTCCAGGGGGTGGAAGACAGAGTGCAATCTCGAGCGCCTCTGCAGAGGTGGTTTTCATGGCCCCCATCGCCGCCCTGAGGTAAGCCACCCTGTAGGCTTCTAAGGAGGTTCCTGGCCCCACTTTCTCCACCCTGGGCCACCAGACCATTGCAGCATATGTGAGACGGGGCAGTTAGAGAAGACTGGCTTTGTAGATCCAAAGGGCAATACTGGGTTTATTGCCCCACGTTTTGCCTACAGCCCTTCTACATGCCCACATGGAGGTGTGGAATTTCTTACGTTTGACTTCAAGATGAAATTTCCAACTGAATTTGGGATCAAGATGTATCCCCAGGTACTTCACCGAAGAAGTGTATGATAGCTCTTTGCCCCAGAGCCTCAAAGGCCCTATAGGTTCAGGCTTGTATTTTCTGGTAAAAATCATAGCCAATCGATGTTAAACGGATTTACCGTGAGACCTTGTGGCTTGACACCAGCTTTGGTCATCTTAAGTGCTTTATCCATGAGCTCCTTAAGAGTTGAGAGAAAGCTACCCTCTCACGATTGTAGCCACGTCATCCGCATAGCCACAAACGATAAGGCCCCCTTCCTGTAATTTGACGAGAAGTTCGTCTACCACCAGGCATCACAAGAGCGGAGAAAGAACGCCACCCTGCGAGCAACCTCCAACCGGAAGACCACTCAAAGTTTTATCTCCATAGTCAACAGTCAAAACTCTGTCCGATAGCATGCTTTGCGTCCAGTCGGTGAGAGTTTCGGGGATGTAGATGCCTGTACATGCTCTCTTTGATCGCTGTATGTAGAGTGGTATCAAATGCCCCATCAATATCCAGAAATAATCCCTCCGCATACCCTCCGGTCATAGCTGTGTCTCAATCTTGCTCACAAGGTGATGAAGGGCAGTATCCGTAGATCTGCCCGCCCTAGGCATATTCAGAAGATGCCAGCGGTCAGGTAGTAAGGGGATATGTCCTAATATGGCTGTCTATCAGTCTCTCCAGTGTCTTCAAAACAAAGGGGATGAAGCTAATAGGCCTGAAGTCTTTGGCCAAGATATGGCCATTTCTGCCTGGTTTGGGTATAAAAGTGACTCTGGTGCCACTCCAGACAAGGGGCACGTGTCTAAGGGCTATACTAGCCCTAAGCACTTTAACTCAGAGGTCCTCATAAAGGCTCAAGCCCTCTTGCAAGCAGGCTGGGTAAATTCCATCTGGTCCAGGTGATTTATAGGGCTTGAAGGTTTTAACAGCCCATTCAACACCTTTGGGTTGGACTATCTTCTGCCGCTAGTGACCAATCCCTGGGTTTAAAAACTTCCCTGGGTCTTACACGGGCAGTAGCATGATTATCAGCCGTTCGAAAACCTCGGAAATGGGTCTCCATAAGGTGCTCGATGGATTCAGTGAGATTGACTGTGTAGCCTGTGTCAGGACGCTTGAGACATCCCAACTGGGTGCGGTTGTCAGAGCTGAATATTCTGTTTAGCCTAGAGACCTCTGGAGCGCTCTCGATGCTTGCATCAGAACTCTCTCCAGCTACTGCTCTCCAGTTTACTTCTAACTATTTCCTTGCTATACCTGCGTTGGGCGTTCTTAAAACTTCCCAGTGCGAGGACAAGCAGGAGTTTCTTGCCCTGTTAAAGCGTCTCCTGGTCTCGGATCTGAGCTTTGTCGCACTTTGTAGGGGACTTTGGTCTGGGACCGTATAAGTTTCAGGGGGCAGTTTGCCTCAAAGGCATCCGAGATAGCGTTGCTTAAGCAAGCCGCGGCAGTTTCCAGGTTATCCCTGGTGTGGAATCTGGTCGGAACGGTAGTTAATCTATTTTTCAAGTCCAGCCTGAAACCGTCCCAATTCGTATTCCTAGGATTTCGCCTCCGCAAGAGTGTAGGTTGCTGGCGAAGGGTGAGACGTATCTGCCTGTGATCGGATCCTGAAGGTTCATCTAAGACCCTCCAGTCTCTTACCAGTTCAGACACGCCCTTGGTAAAAATAGTAATATCAATTACCTCCTGTCTTCAAGCGTCCATGAAGGTAGGTTCCGTACCTCTGTTTAGAATGATAAGTCCTTTGCTCAGGATGAAGTCGTGTAGGCTCTCCCCTCTCAGGTTGATGTTTGAGCTCCTTCAACCAACATGGTGGGAGTTAGCATCACAACCCAGGAGGAGTTCGAGTCCTGCCTCCTCAGCATGAGCAACCAGGTTTTTGACGTTGTCCTGAGGTGGAGGATCACTGGGAATCATAGGGCATGTATGCTGACCCTATGAGTAAGTCCATTGTCTTCCCCTCCTCCAGGTTGATGCTCGTCTGGACGACAGTTAGATCTTCGCTGCTAAGCTGAGGCAGAAAGGTGATATTAAGGCCTTTTGCTACAATACATGTCCTTAGTTTGCGGTTCGAGCCAGCTCTGAAAATAGTTCCACAGCCGCCCAAACCTTTGATGGCATTATTCAGGAGCCGAAGGCTCCTGGATGAATTAACTGATAATGTGCATCGCAGCAGTGCTCCTGGCCAGGATAGCCAAGGCGCCTTTACTGTGATGCAAGTTAATTTGGGTGATGGGTACCTTGGAGACCGTCATATTTAGGCGGTCTCCCCTGATATTCCCTCCACAGATTCAGGCTTCCTGCCGCATTCCTACTCAAGCAGCCTGACGGTTGCCCTTCCGAGACTGCAGCTGGGCCTGAAATTGCAGGACTTCAGGGCGTCTAGAGATTGATCCCCAATCAGACAGGCGCAGTGGGTGCTCGTGGCATCCCCCACTCACGCTCCCCCTGGTGACGATCCAATCTCCGGTCGCCAATCCTGCGTTTTGTCTGCCGAGGAGCCTCAAGGCTTCCTCCAGCAGACAAGTCTGTCTCCTCCACGTGCACCACCACTCGATGGCGCCTAGGCAGCTCATCGACCGGCACTACACGTAGGGAGGTTTCCCCCCACTTTCAGTTCGGAGGATGGGCTTTTTAGCCAGTCCCCAAGCTGCTCGTCGTCGCACGCGAAAGCTGAAGGCTCCGATTCTCTTTCCCAGGAGCCGGAGAATGTCTTAGGCTTTTGTACCCTAAGGTAACTCGAGGATACGCCCTCTGATCATTTTCCTGATCAGTCCACAGTCCGCGGCTCCTAACTTCTTATCAGGAAAGCCCTCCAAAATGAGGGCTAATCTGTTCACCCCCTTTGGTCGCTTGGGCATATGACCCTTGATCACTGATCTTGGGTCGCTTGGCGAGAATCGTTGAGCGGGTTCCGTTAGCGCACGGTGCGATAGCGCACAAAAAGCACACGAAGAACTGGCACAATTCCCGATAGCGCACCAACCCGATAGCCCACGTCCCGATAGCACACAAAGTAAATCGCGCACAATCCCGATAGCGCACCAACCCGATAGCCCACGTCCCGATAGCAGCACGCAACGCATAGCACGGACCAACCCGATAGCGCACAGCACTATCCCCTCGCACACGCACTCTCTCACACACACACACACACGGGGGGGGGTGCAAGGGGGGCCTTCGGCCCCCCTCCCGCACCCACCCCGTCCCCCTCGCTTCGCGTGAAAAGTTGCAGTGAATCCGTGCGCTATCGGGTTGGTGCGCTATCGGGATTGTGCGCGATTTACTTTGTGTGCTATCGGGACGTGTGCTATCGGGTTGGTGCGCTATCGGGAATTGTGTCAATTTTTCGTGTGCTATCGGGTTGGTGCGCTATCGCACCGTGCGCTAACGGGACCCTCCCAGAATCGTTGGGGCTAGGGGTGTTATTCCCCGGCCGGGCGCGTTTAGGCGCCACAGTCGGGGCTCCACCACTACTGGGCCCAGGACTAGAATCGGCTTCAGCGGGAGGGATTTGGTCTTTAGTGGCCTTTCCCTCCCTCTGAAGCTGTTTCTTATAGCGTCTTCTAGCAGCTCCGCTATACCTGACTCGGGTTTTAGGTTCCCCTGAGTTGCGTTCCTCCGGTCGTTCGCTCCCTAAGGAAGCCACGCCCTGGAGGACTTTGTCCATTGTCATGTCTTTGTTTTTGTTTAGTCTGTCAGTATCCATGTATGTCCCACGAGTACCGCGGAAGCGCGATATCACCCAACCAGAGCCGCGAATGGCTGGGGCTTGGCTAGATACCCCGGAGGTCGCCCGGTATCCGGGAGAACCGTTCGAGACGCAGCACCCCCTGCGCCACGCAGCCGTCGGCACGGTTTCATTGACACCTTGGCTTGGGGGGGTCCCTCTTCGTTGGTCCCACCCGGCTCCATCCTTTAAACGGGTGGGCCCGGATGGGCGACCATAAGCCCCTCCACCACGCCAAGGTGGAGACCCCTTCGGGGGGTATATTTAAATAAATTTATATAAATATTTTTTGACTTGAAATATTTTATATATGTGTTAGATAATATGATCTCAAACAAGATTTTGTTTTTTAATGATTTTTCTACGATGAACAATAAAACAGTTAAAATACAATTTTGATTTCTGATTTTTATTGTCATGTATGAACAGTAAAGGAATATATCCCAAGTAGCAAAATATATGTATACATGTACAGCTATCTAGGAATCGTTTCAAAACGTTCTATGAAATATGATGTACAAGTGCATCATGTTTAAAGTATCCCAAATGACAAAAGAAAATGAATTTGAAAAATGTTTAAAAATCGTTTTCAAAGATATTTTAGAAATATTAAAATAATTGATTAAGTCAATCTCTTTTTATTCGTTAAAAATACGTTTATTTTAATGTTTATATAAAATAAATAAAGTAAATGCTTTTTAATGAATAAAAAAAGAACAGCCAATTATTTTAACATTTTTAAAATATCTTTGAAAATGATTTTCAAACATTTTTCAAATATTTTTTTACTATTTAGAATATATAAGCATAGTTGAGGCACTCATATCTCATATTTCTTAGAACTTTTTCAAGTGATTCCTAGATAGCTGCATATGTATATTCCAACCATTCCACACTCATATGCTAGTTATTTTCAATTGTGTCACACCTAATTCACATAGAAGCAACGTTCTATTATATGGTTTCGAAAGCTACATGAAGTGCAAGCAGCATCAATTTTCTATGGTTGTTCCAATCATACAGTGTAGTAATCTCAACTATAGACAACATGACTAAATCAATATAGATGACAACCACACATATTGCTGTACCAAATATTACAATATACAATATACAATTTTTTATGGTTGTATCTAACCATAATTATGTATTTGGTAACCATATCGTTTTCTCCGTGTAGCAGTGATGCGAGAAAGAGGATGCTGCTCGCACACAGGTTCTCTGATTGTGTGCATTTGAGCCGCATCTTCTTTCTGACATCACTGTTTATCAGTTTAATTTCAAACTGAATTTAAAATGATTTATTTAATAATTTAGATTTCTTGGGATTCAGAATATTAAACAGATTATTTGAAATTAGACGAAAAAAAACTTTTAGACCAATAATTAAATTTATTTGACTTCAGTAAAGTTTATTAAATCTGTTGGGAAAACTGCAGGTTGAGAATAACACTCATAGTTATTATTATTACGCCTATATTTATTATTCGGCACTGTCCGTATTAAGTATAGTTATATAAAAAGTGAATGAACAAAGGCTAGAACGTGCTCTTAATCTTGCACCCGTGTGACTTGCTAGCGAGAAGAACTGAAAGTATATTATAACTAGATTGGTAACAACCATAAAAGAAATTAGTCTTTTAAAGCATGAATACGAGCACACATAGATTTACTACTCTAACACCCTCTCTATCGATGTGTGCAATACTATTATATGTATTCCTCTCCCTTTTATTCTAATTGTAACATAGAAATATATTTAAAATGTTTAACTTTGGATAAAGATTTGGTGTTAAGATATCTGCAATCATTAGCTCTGTCCTCAGATGTTGAATGGTTATTACTTTCTTTTCTACAAGTTCCCTAATAAAATAGAAGCTAATATCGATGTGTTTGCTCCGTTTGTGAAATACAGCATTTTTAGATAATTCAATAGCACTCTGATTGTCGCACCATATGCTAATTGAATCTTTTACAAATTGTTTAAAACCCATATATGTTAAGAGTCTTTTTACATATATTATTTCACGTGACAGTTCTGCAAGCGCAGCATACTCTGCTTCCATCGTTGATAAAGCCACTGAAGCCTGTTTTTTAGACTCAACTAACTGGACCATTAGCTAGTATGATGATATTTCCGGTACATGATTTTCTGTTTTCAGGATCTTTTTTTTTTTTTTTTTTACGAGAGAGGAGAAAATGCATTTACGCACCCCCCGGTCCCCGTAGACCGGGGGAGTGTGGGACTCGGCCTATTTAACGGCCCCTACCCACTAAAAACTCCTCTCTGTGCGTCCGTCCTGTAATGGCCAACCTCTCAGGCGGTACCCGCTGGTGCAATACCCGCCTGGGAGGTCACGCCGAATGGGCTTTCGCCCCCGTCGTGTCCGGGCTTCCTCAGGTCCAGTGTGCATGTGGAGTGTAAATGTAGGTGTAAGTGCATATGAGCGAGTGTATGTATGTGTATGTGAGTGTGTTGTTAGTGTGAGTGCTATATGTATGTGTGCGCGTAAATGAGATGATTGATAACCCTACCCCCCTTCTGTGTGACCCACACCCCTAAATCCCATCCCTCAGCCCCAACCCTCTTCTTCTCCTACCCCACCCACCACCCGACCAATGACCCTTACACGATATATGTCCCTGTAACTCAAATTGAGTTTGCGTCAGTGTGTGAAGTGTTGTGAAAATGAGCGAATGATTACCCTATCCCCTCGACCCCTTCCCCGTCTATTACCCTTACTCCTATCCCCATTATATACACCCAATTCCCATGTCCCCTAATATATCATGTTCATTGTGTACTGTCTGTTTTTGGACCCTGCTGCTATATGTGTGTCAGCTCATCGTTGTGTTGAGAGGGAGAACGGACTGTTTGTCGCCTCTCCCTTAGCTTTCTTAAATTGTTAGGTACTTAGACACAGTCGTGAATATTCCTATCTTATCCTCACTTCTTTAAGGAACCCTCTGATCCGTGTGTATGTGTGCATAGGGGTGTGTATGCGTGCGTATGCTCGAGTGTGCTTGTGTGTGCGTGTATTTGTGTGTATGTGAGTGTGAGCGTGCGTGTGCATGTGTGTGTGTTTACTTACAGATCAAGAGCATACCAGTCAACTCTTCTGTGTGAGTAGCTAATTACGCATTAACCTTAAAATCATTAGCACTCTCCCTCTTACTCAGTTTCACTATCGTTGTGACCTCGCCGATGCTCGCGAAGTCTCTCTTCTTCCTCTTTCGTGTGCATAACCTTTTCAGCGAATTGTAGAAAGGCTTTCCAGATGTCTGCGTCACCGCATATCCTCTCTATCAATACTGAAAGGTTTAAGTCTGGTCCAAGTTTTCCGCACAGTATGCTCCGCTCTGCAGACCATCTTTCACAAGATTGGAGGGTGTGCTCTGCGGTGTCTTCTTCCGTATCGCAAAAGGAGCATATTGGGCTGCTTTCCTTGCCAATTCTGTACAAAAATGCATTAAAGCACCCATGCCCCATAAGTAATTGTGTAGCTCGATAAGCTCTCCATGCCTTTTCTCAAGCCACGCGTTAAGATGTGGTCTTATTGCTTCGCACGTGCGTTTGCCATATGCACCATTTCTAGCAATCCAAATCTGCCACTGCCTTATTGTAATTACGCTTTCTTCTGCCTTAATTTCTTTTTCTTTAGCACGGCTCCAGTCTTCGATCTGTTTTAAGTCGCGAATCCGTAAGAAGACTCTTTAGATAGGATGCCTGTAATGCTACAGGAATGATCCTGGCCAGCACAAAGGCTGCATCCGCCGATACTGTGCGGTATCCAGACACCACTCGTAGCACAATCATCCTCTGTACTCTCTGGATTCGCTTTTTTAGAGAAGCAGATCCGCCAATTTCATCGCACCAGATAGGTGCGCCATAAAGTATTATAGATCCAATAGTATTAGCATATAACCTACGCTTCTTCTCAGTTGGCCCTTTTAAGTTGGGCATAAGTCTCCCCAGTTGTTGCGAGATCCTCATAGCCTTTTCTTCGACATAATCCGTGTGTTGTTTGAATGTCCAGTTTTGGTCTAAATAGACCCCTAAGTACTTCATAGATTGTTTAACTGGAATCATCTCATGCCCCACTCGTATGTGCAGATTCTCTGATAACGCGTCTACGATTTTTAAAGATAACGGTCTCTGTTTTAGCTTCAGCTACGCACAGATCCAGCCGTCTTATTCTTGAAAGTATTTTGCTAGTTAGTAAGTTAGCCCTGGCTATTCCTTCTTGAATGTCTGTTGCTCTAACCAATATCATTGTGTCATCGGCATAACCAACAACCAATGTGTCCTCCTCTAATGGTACTCTCAGGGCCCAGTCGTAAGTCAAGTTCCACAAAGTGGGGCCTAGGACCGAGCCCTGAGGGACCCCTGCCGTAACTATGCGGACCTGGGTGTTCCCCTCGCACGTGAGAAACTCAACACTTCTATCACATAAGTAGTCATTAAGTATTCTTCTTATATAGGTAAGAAATTTCCTCTCTACCAACATCCTTATAATATGTTTCCATTTGATAGAATTAAACGCGTTGCGAATGTCCAGACTTATAGCAATCACCACATCGCCTTGGGAAGTGGCGGCTAGTATATACTCTTTAACATGATATAGCGCATCACATGTAGACTTTAACTTTCGAAATCCATATTGTATATTGGTAAGAGCACAATCGGGATTTTCGAATAGCCAATCCTCTATCCTACCCGCGAGCACTCGCTCCAGAAGCTTACCCATTTCAGAGAGAAGGCAAATTGGCCTTAATTTCGGGTTATGGAGATCAAGGAGGCCCTTGGGTATAACACGAGCTAACACCGCACGTTTCCAAGGCTTAGGAAAACGTCCTTCTTTTATACATGTGTTGTGTAGCATTCGACGATCCGTGCAACCATGATCCCCGGTGCCTTCTTCAAGTATAGAGCTTTAACTCCGTCATAACCAGGAGCCGTATTTGTGACATTTCTTTTGCACATTAGCCTGTATACTTCCATCAACGTTATTTCTTCTTCTTCTTGATTCCAGGAATCCGCTGCGGAGGGAAATTCCTCGACACGCTCGTTCCATAGAGGATCATGTGGGAACAGCTTATTCATTGTATTGTTGAGAACGTTAAGAGATAACATTTCAGATACACATGGGGACGATCTTCTTAATCTTTTCAATACCACCCTGTAGGGTAAGCCCCACGGATCATCATTGATGGATTGAATTAACTCTTCCCATGCACGTGCTTTGGATCTATTGATCTCGTTGCGAACCTGGGTTTGAGCTTCTCTGTACAAAACTTCAGCTTCTTCTACCTGCGCACGCGGCACACTTCGTCGTCTTTTTTGTCTCTGCCACCTTTTCCTAGCTTCTCTACACTTTGTACGTAATTCGGCGATCGTGTCACACCACCAATAGGCCTGACGTCTGTTAATTTTTTTAGCCCGTGGCATGGAGAGATTACAAGCATCGACAAAAGATTCCGATAGCCAACGTGCAGCTTCTTTAGCCGTATTAATAGCTGGCGCATCCGTACATTTCAACTCGAGGGTTTCTCTAAATAATTCTAGATCCATCTTTTTATGGCTCCACTTAATGTATCTCTTCTTTTTAACATGCTTGTAGATGTTCGCTACCTCATCCACACACCAATTGTACGTATTTACGTCAGCATTTGCATCTCTGTATGTGTGCGTGTATATCTATGTCAGTATTACTAACACTGTACATATTTGCGTCTTCATCCTCCTCACTGTACATATATACATCATTATTTTCATGACTGTCATCGCGTCTGTCTATACTTCCAGTATTTATTGTAAACGCAATATACAGATGATCTGAATATGTAAACTCGTCTAATACTTGCCATCCAGATATACAATAATGTATGTCCGCCGTTGACCATGAAAGGTCGACCACGGAATCACCATTGTGTCGGACGCATGTAGGATTATTACCTACATTTAGCAATCTTAAATCCTTGCTGGCCGCCCAGCGAGCTACTTTTTCACCACGACTATTTGTGAGGCGAGCACCCCACATTTTGTTCTTAGCGTTAAAATCGCCAGCGATGACTGTGCGGTAATGCTCCAGCTCTGAGATAACCGTGTTCAATTCATTTAAGAAATATGAGTATTCTCCATCGTCAACATTAGGCGATATATAGCAGGCTACCATAGAAAATTCTTTCCATTTAACAGCCACGCAATATCGCCCCTGTTTATGGAGAATGCCAGGGCTTCCAAAGTGGTTGCTACACCAGTGTATAGCCACTGACCCGCTACGGTTCTGGAACCATGTAAAACCAGTTGGAACATTAAGCGGTTCCGATACAATTGTAATTCCGATCTTTTTCTCAACTTCAAATTGTGCAAGCAGATCCATAGCTGCTCTACAATGGTTCGTATTGCATTGAAGAATTCTAACCATTACTTATCTCCATGTTCGTTTCCTCGTTCCTCCGTTCCGAGGCTTCGTCGTTATTTGTGTACTGCAACTTTGTCACTTCCACATTGAGGAGATCCCATTCTATGGTTGCTTTCTCGCTTAGATTTGCTGCATAAGACACATCGAATTGGATTTTGGCAGAGTTTAATCTTATGCCCTTTACCTCCACATCGGAAGCAGCAATCACTGTAATCACTTACAGATTTACATCCTCCTTTTGAGTGGCTGATTTCCCAGCAGCGGAAACACCGCGTTGGTCTGGCTCGTAGTAGCTCCACTCTAATCATTGACCATCCAATAGGGATCTTACTTTTGTTGGCGACGATGATTGCTGCACTTAGTGGACATCGAAGCCACACTGTGTTAAGACCACTTCTCATCGGCCAAATTTCACCAACAAGAACTTCTTGGATTTTACATCCACCTGCGTCCGCGATCGCAAATTCGATTTCAGATTTAGTGATCGATTCCTCTAGACCAACAAGTCGCAGCTCACCCTTAATCGTAGGGCGGGTGACAACTGCATCTTCGAGTACCTCCTGGAGCTTGGATACCAGTTTATCCGCCTTTTCATTATTATCGGGTCCGGATATTTCTATAATCGTTGCTCCGTTGACTCCCTTCCTTATTCTTGGAGAGCCTATTTGCAAGTCCGCCAAGAATACGCTGGTGCGAGCTTTACGCAGCGCCTCTGCGTACGAGAAACCTTCTTTGTTTCCCTTAATACACGGGAAGGTCCCGTTAGCGCACGGTGCGATAGCGCACCAACCCGATAGCACACGTCCCGATAGCACACAAAGTAAATCGCGCACAATCCCGATAGCGCACCAACCCGATAGCGCACGGATTCACTTTGCAACTTTTCACGCGAAGCGAGGGGACGGGGTGGGTGCGGGGGGGGGCCAAAGGCCCCCTTGCACCCCCCCCCCCCCGTGTGTGTGTGTGTGTGAGAGAGAGAGTGCGTGTGAGGGGATAGTGCTTTCGTGCGCTATCGGGTTGGTGTGCTATCGGGTTGGTGCGCTATCGGGATTGTGCGCGATTTACTTTGTGTGCTATCGGGACGTGGGCTATCGGGTTGGTGCGCTATCGGGAATTGTGTCAATTTTTCGTGTGCTATCGGGTTGGTGCGCTATCGCACCGTGCGCTAACGGAACCCGCTCTTAATACACACCGCAGCGGTTTTGGGGACCCTTCCTTTGGAATTCCCCCACGCTTTTCGCCAGGCTTGCCTGTCTCCTTTTCCCTTTCTTTGCCTTCAGAGGGAAGAAGTGGAGGGACCGAGACTGGTTGGTTCGGGGCCTCCCCCTTCCTCTTCCTTTTTTCCTTTCTTCTTTCTTTCCTCGAGACTTTGGTCCATTCGTCCTGTCCTGTCGTCAGTTCCTTACTTTGATTCTTCTCCTCGACCTTATTCCTATAACTTCCTTCATTCATCTGATCCAAGTTTCCTGCCCATAAACTACTTGGTGGAACCAACTGAATATTTTCCAGTACCTTCAGCCTGGGTTTTCTTTGTGGTAGAGGGGGTGATGATGGCGCCATACCTATCTCCACATCTTGTGCTTCCTCATTTCCTTGCATGTCTTCCGTTTGACAGATTTTGGCTCCGGCTTTCGTCAGGGTCCCTATCTGTTGCTTGATTATTTCTAATCTCTCGTCTTTCCTTAGTTTCAGACCTTCTGGAATTGGGACTGACTTGCCGCCAAGAGGAGGCCTCAAAAATATCACCGAAGGACTTCTAGATCTAGATTCAACTGACGACTCTCTGGGTGAGTATCTTCTTCTTTTAACACTATCCTCTAGCCTTTTGGGAGGCTCCTCCCTTGCCTTCCTTATTCTAACATCGTGCCTTTCCTCGCTCGACTTGCTAACTACTACTTTCATCCTCATTAATTCTACTCTCATCTCCTTGTTTTCTTTCTTAAGCTCATTTATGATTTCGCGCAATTCGCTTACTTCTCTGTTACGTTTTTCTTCTTCTTTCTTATATTTTTTAATTTCATTCATCATTTCACTGAGCTTGTGCTTCAAAAATTCTGGATCATTCTTTGACTCGGCTTTGATTTGCAATGCCCGTATCATTTCCTCTAGGCAGGTCTTCCTCTTTTTTAACTCACCGCTGAGACCACCCTGCAGCCTTCCACTTTTTACCCGTATTATTTCGATATGTTCTAGGTATTCAAGTGCCTGTGTACTGATGTCCGATGCTGTCATTGCTAACAGCAGATCTTCGTTCAGGAACTCGGGTGCAGCTCCCGTCGCAGCCAGGATTTTCCTCTCCGCTTCTTCCGAATCGATCGCGCACTTATGCTTCTTAGAACGACCAGCTTTCTTACTCTTTTCTTCATCGGTTCCAGAAGACTGGGCAACACCACCATCACCCGTCGTTGGAGCCTTTTGAGAGGAGTCTATCATTTCCCTGCTCATCATCAAGCAGTGCACTTCCAATGCGAGGTCTTAACTTCGGAGGTCTCATGATCTCCTCCTCGCTATCACCTTGAGTGTCCAACTCTGCGGGCCGGTTCTTTCTTTTTTGTGCTCTATTAGATTCTTCAATTTCTATTGCCTCAGCAGATACAGGAATAGGCGTCCCGTACCGCAGAGCCACATTAACGACCGTTTCCACAATCGGTCGTCGTTGAGGCTCCGCAGCTCGTGGCGTGAATTCATCGAGGATGTTAACTTCAGGACTCGGGTAAGTATCCTGCGATATCACCGGCTGCCTTTCAGCAGACATATCTTCTAATTGACGAATCTCCCAGTCAAAACTTTCTTCTTCACACGGAGCAGCTTTTTTATCATCCTCTGTATTAATCGTCGCATATATCTCAGATTGCGAGCATTCTACAGCGATACCTAAGTCCCCAGAGGGGATCTCTTTTACATTTTCCTCTACGTCATCTTTAGATTTTGTTGGTTTATTATTTTCCATTCTAGTAATACAATTCAAAAACCGGTTCGGTCATCATGACGACCCTACCACGGTAGGGTCCGGTCCCCGGTTAAAGTGAGGCTCTAGTTAAATGCAGGGGAGCAGAGAGGCCGTTTGTCGGGTGGCGAGCCCTACCCCTGCCTGCGATTCTAATAAAAGGTTTCCCGGAGTGGGCCGGGTCCATATATATGTTAAAGGATCACCCCGAGCCCGGGACGCGTGCCGATCCGAACAGCCGCTCATCCCGGACCCGGGCTAAAGTGTGTCGAGGTATCTCCCCCCACGACAGGGTATGAGGAGGAAGGAGTCACCCACTCCTCCACACCGTGCCGCCGGAACGCGCGCTTCAACCCCCGGGTTGGCTCCAGACAGGGGGTGCGGAGCGGTCTTCCCTCTAGTTTGCTACCCTCCGTTCACGGGACTTTTGCCAGGGAAGTCTGGGCTTATGTTTACCCTTATTACTAGGGGGAGCCTGGGTACTGACTTCACGCACCCCCCCCCCGGTCGGGGGGCGACTATTCCCCCCTTGGCTAGTCTCCGGGGAATATCCACGCGCGCCCGGCCGCACCTCACGCCTACATGCGCCAACGCGCCTCACTCCCATTCACACACCATTCATCCATAGCCCAGGAGTTAGAAAGGAAGAAAGGTAAGGGTTGAAGGGATCAAATAGAAAAAGAATAGAGACAGAGGAGAAAAGAAATGAGTCGGGGCGTTTTCCCGCCCCTAACGGCACTCGGTGGGCCGGGCATTTGAAGTCAGGGTTTGCCATCCCCTATCCGCATCAGGCCAAGGCGCCCGGAAAGAGCGGGGGAGGGTCCCGTTAGCGCACGGTGCGATAGCGCACCAACCCGATAGCACACGAAAAATTGACACAATCCCCGATAGCGCACCAACCCGATAGCACACGTCCCGATAGCACACAAAGTAAATCGCGCACAATCCCGATAGCGCACCAACCCGATAGCGCACGGGTTCACTTTGCAACTTTTCACGCGAAGCGAGGGGGACGGGGTGGGTGCGGGAGGGGGGCCTAAGGCCCCCCTTGCATCCCCCCGTGTGTGTGTGTGTGTGTGTGTGTGTGAGAGAGAGAGAGAGAGTGCGTGTGTGAGGGGATAGTGCTTTCGTGCGCTATCGGGTTGGTGTGCTATCGGGTTGGTGCGCTATCGGGATTGTGCGCGATTTATTTTGTGTGCTATCGGGACGTGGGCTATCGGGTTGGTGCGCTATCGGGAATTGCGTCAATTTTTCGTGTGCTATCGGGTTGGTGCGCTATCGCACCGTGCGCTAACGGAACCCACTCAAAGAGCGGAACCCCCCTTCCCTTTCGGGGAGGGAAGTGCAATGTGCTGTTAGTCGGTGCTAGCCCCGGGTCGCCGGACCCCCCCCGACGCGAAAGCGCCGAAGTGGGGGCCGGAAGGACCCACCGGGCCCCCCTCGACGCCTAAGCGCCGAAGTAGGGGCCGGAAGGACCCACCGGGCCCCCCTCGACGCCTAAGCGTCGAAGTGAGGGGCCCGATGGGCCCGGAGACCCGGGGCGGCCTAAGCCTCTCCACCACGACAAGGTGGTCCACCTCGGAGAGGAAAAATAGAGTCCCTAATTCACTAAGGGACCCGTTAGCCCCACTTAGTCTGGGGCCCTTCCTTTTTAGCCCTCTCGCCAGGGCTTCCAACATTTATTTGCACAGAGGACTCTCTCATCATAGGAAGGCCTCCGAAGAGAGTCATGTGCAACTAGCCTCTCTCCGTTGTGCCTTAAAGAAGGGAGGAGGACGACTCCCTACTCGACGGACACTCTTGTTGGGGGGGCCCCCACCCGCTGCTGTCCCCTCCCAGCTGTGAATACACCCGCCAGGAGGGACCCTTCCCCGGCGAGTGGGAAGCAGCGCCGCCCGTCAGACGCGAGAATCTGCGGGTTGGACGATCAGCAGGGGTGCGTCTATCACCCTTACCCCTTGGAGTACCGCCAAACCTACCCGGACCCCTGTCGGAGGGGAGAATTTGCTCCTGATGTTTACATGCTAATACACCAAGAGCCCCGATCGCCTCCGCGTTTTTATACGAGGGGAAAGGCGTACTTCTGTTGGTCGGATATCAGAGTCGGGACCAAGTCCATCGTCCTAATCCGCCCCTACCCGTGTCCCTGCATCCGCCTTTTTATACGAGGAGGAATGCAGATTCCTGTTGCTGGCCATATCAACCTCTAGTCAGTAGACCTGTCACCTGATATGACCGCGCCACTCGACGGCAACCGTGACTTGAATTAAGCGTGCATCCGGATTTCCGAAGGGTGATGCACCACCCCTCACCTCACCTTCCGTTTTCGCCGCAAAGGTGGGTCTCCTACCCGAACCCCTAGCGAAGGGGAGATGTAAGCTGTGGTGATCTTCATGCAGATACACCATCAGCACCGTACGCTTCCGAATTTTTAACAAGAGGGGAGGCGCACCCTCTATTGACGCATCCCGGGTTCGGGACTCTACAAGTAGAATTAATTTCCACAGGTAGAGGTGCAATTCCGTCCCCCTAATGTCGTCACCTACCCGTGTCCCTGCATCCGTCTTTTTATACGAAGAGGAATGCAGACTCCTGTTGCTGGCGATGTCAGCCTCAGGGTCAACGACCCGTCACTTGACATCACCGCGCCACTCGACGGCAACCGTGACTCGAAGCAAATGTGCCTCCGAATTTCCGGAGGGTGAGGCACAACCCTCTTTCCCACCATGCCGCATCCACGTCATGATGGTCCTTGACCTACCCGAGACCCCCATCGCAGGGCCACATTTCGCTTCCACGTGGAAGCGATTTGCGTAAGGTATCTCCATCGTGAGATGCTCTACGCCCGATCTGCCTGCGATTTATCCAGGGGTGGGCAGGCCCCCTGTCGTCGACGTCGACTCCTAACCCGTGTCCCCGCCTCCGCTTTTTTTATTAAGCGAGGGGAAGGCGGACCCTTCGCCGCGACGATGTCGATTTCGGGGGGCCAGGTTTCCCTGTACTCTTATCCCCGTCACCCGCATCGCCCCTGCCCGATATGCTGAATGCCTTCGAAATTATGAGGGGAAGGCATCACCCCTTACCAAGACTTTGCCATCTGGCTGAATAATCTACCTACCCGCGTTCCCCGTGGGTGTAAGCCACCCAGGGGGACCCGCCCTCGGATAGGGGAGGGCGGCGAAGCCCCCGGTCCGCGATGATCCAGGGATAACGGTATCCCCGGGCCATCACGCCTGACCGCCCGAGATGTTGGATGAGTTCACCGACATTCGATCGAAGCACCACAGCTTAAGGGCCGTATTCGATAGCCCCCGCCCCAACTCAACGGGCGTTCACCCGCCTTTAAAGACGTGACCATGGTGCCCCAACCGACGCCGGCTCCCTCATCCAACATCAGCATCTACTGCGCCCCATAGGCGCCTGCCTCGTGGCAGTCAAAACGGATCCAACCCGCGCGCACACTCTCACGTACACGACACACACGTCCACCCACACACACACCCACACATCCATGCGCATATACACATACATACACACACACACACATATACCCCATGGGTGTCATTGGTCAAGGTGGTCTCGCCTCTGGCCCGGCTGGGTGACTAAGTCACCCGAACCAGTCCCTCGGGCGAGGTCTCGACCCGCACCCATTCTTCCCCACTGAGGGACGCCTCACAGCCGGAGCACCAACTGTTCGGCACCCTCATCCCCAGCGGGAGCACCCGCTATGCACACATCTTTCATCCATAGCCCAGGAATTAGAGAGGAAGAAGGGTAAGGTTGAAGGGATCAGTAGAAGAAAGCATAGAAAGAGAGTAGAAAGAAGTGAGTCAGGGCGTTCTCCCGCCCTTAACGGCACTCGGTGGGCCGAGCATTTGAAGTCGGGGTATGCCATCCCCTGTCCGCACCAGGCCAGAGCGCCCGAGGGGAGCGGAACCCCTCTTCCATCTCCTTCCGGAGACGGGAAGTGCAATGCGAGCTCTTGGTCCGAGACCCCACCACCCCGGGCCGAAAAGGCCGGCAGAGCCGGCCAAATCTTCAGGATCTCCTGCCGAATCTGAGTCGGTATAAGCTGTGAGAGCGTTTTAGTTTCTAGTGTACTTAATACTGTAATGTGATGTTTCCTTCAGGTATCTTAATACGCGTTTTGCCAAATACCAATGCATTTCTCCTGGATCGGTACAAAATCGACTCAAGGTACTAGTTGCGAAAGCTATGTCTGGACGTGTTGCGTTTGCTAAGTACGTTAGTCCGCCCACTAGCTCCCTATATGATCGGTTTTTCATTTTTGCTCTTTCCTCTTCAGATCTCGGGCTCATTTCCTTCGTAATTTTTGTATTTGCATCTATAGGCGTTGATACTGTCTTCGCATCCTCCATGTTAAATCTTGCTATTAACTCTTCGACGTATCTCTTCTGCGAAAGATGAATGCTTCCAGTTAAACCTTGTCGTTCAACGTTTATACCGAGAATGTCATGTATTAGTCCAAGATCCATCATTTTAAAAGCGGATTTCAATTTTGACTTTATAAACTCGTCTTTTTATTTTCTTTGAAGCTAGTATTAAATCATCAACGTAAATCAACATAATGACTCGATCATCACCTTCATCAAAAACATATAGACATGGGTCGGCCGTTGTGCGTTTACCTCCAATATTTATAATATATTTATTGAATGTTTTATACCATTCACAACCCGATTGTTTTAGGCCATATAAAGGTTTAATTAACTTACAGACCTTTGACTCTTCGCCTCTCTGTACATACATTTCAGGCTGCTCCATATATATCTCGTCGGATAACTCGCCGTGGGTATAAGCCGATATAACATCCATCTGGTGGACATGCAGTTCTTCATTTACAGATGCTGCAAGAAGAGTTCTGATGGTTTCATATCTGGAAACCGGTGCAAACGTTTCTTCGTAGTCCACTCTTTCTCGTTGCGTATGTCCTTGTACGACCAACCTAGCCTTAAATTTTTCGACTTCGCCTTTTTGGTTAATTTTAGTTTTAAAGACCCAACGATTTGATAAGATCTTTTTATTTTCCGGTTTAGATACCAATATCCAAATCTTATTTTCTACTAAATTTTTATACTCACTATCCATGGCGGCTTGTCAGGCTTCACTGTTATTACCACTTAATGCGTCTGGAACAGTTTCAGGATCTGGAGTCTTTGTATTGCCTTTTTGATATATCTTCCTTGGTCTACCTGGCTGACCTGTCTTCAATAGTTTTGGACGTCCTCGTCCACGGCGAATTTCACTATCCTCTTCGTTAAATGTGTCTTGTAATCTAATTTCTGATTCTTCTAGATTTCTATTTTCACTTTTTTCTTCCTCATATTCTTGATGTTTTTCTTCTTCCTCTTGAGATTCTGATTGCTCCAATAATGTGTTAATTGTATTTGTTTCTGTATCCTCTGATATAATCAAAAGATCTTCTGTTGATATGTTGATCAAATCTTTTTTCTCAAGGAACCTTACATCTCGTGCCTTGATTACAGTTCTTGTTCCTGGTTTCCAAAGGCGATATGCTTTGAACTCTTCCGAGTATCCGACTAGAACGTATTCATCACCTTTCGGTTGAAATTTTCCACGTCTTCGTGTTTTGTCTAATACAATTGCTTTGGATCCTATAACCTTAAAAAATCCAACGTAGGGTTGGCGTTCCGACCAAGCTTCGAAGGGCGTTTTACCATTCAACGTTTTCGTTGCACATCTATTTCGAATATATGTTGCCGCATTTATAGCTTCTGCCCATAAGGATTGAGGGAGGTTACCTTGTAGCAATATACACCTTGCCATCTCAACAAGTGTGCGATTTTTGCGCTCTGCAATTCCGTTTTGTTATGGCGTATACTCAACACTCAGTTGATGCAAAATTCCTCCACTCTTCAAAAAATTCTTGAAATCGTTTGACAGATATTCCTTTCCGTTATCCGTTCGTAGCTTCTTAATTCGTTGACCAGTTTGTTTTTCGACTTTTAGCTTATAATTTTTAAATGCTTCAAGAACGTCCGATCAATTCTTCAACATTGTAGTTTCGGTGTAGCCCATGCAACTATCTATAAAAGTCACGAAGTATTTAGCGCCACCAAGAGATTGGGTACTTATGGGATCGCAAATATCCGAATGAACTAATCCCAGCACGTCTTTCTCGCGATAAGTGGAACTTTTAAATGGTTGGATGTGTATTTTACATTTGGCACATACCTCACAATCAAGTTGATTTAGGTTAGTTGTAAAATTCATGCCTTCTACCATTCCTTCTGCTCTCATTTTCTTAAGATCATTAATATTTATATGTCCATACCTTTGATGCCATTTCAACACATTTTTACCTTGCTCGCTCTCTGCCGACATAGCTCGATCTATCTTCTCATCGACGACATACAGTTCATTTCGTTTCGTGGCTGTCAAAATTGTGGAACCATTTTCCTTGTTTATGAACGCTCGTTTCTTCTTAAACGTTACCGAATCCTTTATCTGTAATTCTTGACACCGATAATAAATTATTTCTTAGTCCCGGTACACATAATGCATTTTGTATTTTTACCGATTTATTTCCGGATCGATTTGTTCTCAACTGTAGATTTATATTACCTGATCCGATCGACTCTTCGATAGAATTTTCACCAGCTGTAAATACCTTCGATTGTTCTTTATTAATAATATCAAATTTTCGTTTGTTATTGCACATATGCCTGGTCGCACCACTATCGAGGCACCATACTTCCGATTTTGTGGTTAGTTCCGCATTACATGCAATCGCAGTTAGAGCGTTATCCGTATTGCTTGATTTATTTTGTTTTTGCTTTGCGCGGCAATCGCGACTCTTATGCCCGATTTTATCACAGTTAAAACATTTTCCGTCAAATCTTTGTGTACCTGCTTTAGTACTGCCATCTCTCATATTTACGCGTCATATTTTGTCTCCCGCGATTGGAGCTCCCTCTCGCCAATAACGCGTCGCTCTTCTTGTCGTTGTCGCACATTTTTGCATCTCTATCGTTTTGCCTTGCCTCCTCTTCCTTAAGTTTTGCCTTTAGTATTTCAAGCGTTGGTATCTCGTCACGTGATTCCATAGCTATACTAAAATTTTCATATTCTTGCGGTAATGAATTTAACAGCATTATGGACAGTAGTTCTTCTGGAATTTCAATGCCCGCCTCCTCTAATTGTCCTGCCTTGTTCGTAAATTCGTTCACATGTTGCGCGATTGATAAATTCGACTTCTTTTCCATCCTCAATAACTGCTTATATAGAGTTGCCTTTCTCACAGGACCTTTGGATTCAAAAATTCCTTTGAGGCAATCCCATGCTCCTTTTGCCGTCTCAGCCTTTTTCACATGATTCAGCTGGCTGTGTGAAATGCTCAAATTTATTAGCGCTAGAGCCTTCGAGTCCTTCTTTATCCAGTCGTGAGCATTTTCTGGCGACTTAATTTCTATGCCATTAACATACTGCCACAAATCATTGTATACGAGTATACTTTTCATTTGTACTTTCCATAGCTCGAAATTACTTTCCGTTAATTTTTCGATATTGGAGACCACTTGCGGACACCATTTCTTTATTCTTTACGCGTGTAATTAGCAAAACTCGACTCGGCCCATAACCTGTTGGGAAAACTGCAGGTTGAGAATAACACTCACAGTTATTATTATTACGCGTATATTTATTATTCGACACTGTCCGTATTAAGTATAGTTATATAAAGAGTGAATGAACAAAGGCTAGAACGTGCTCTTAATCTTGCACTCGCGTGACTTGCTAGCGAGAAGAACTGAAAGTATATTATAACTAGATTGGTAACAACCATAAAAGAAATTAGTCTTTTAAAGCATGAATACGAGTACACATAGATTTATTACTCTAACAAAATCCAAAGAAACATTTTTCTCTATATGTTAAGAATATTTCTTTAGATATGGTTCCGAAAGCTACATGAAGTGCAAGCAGTATCAATTCTCTATGGTTGCTCCAATCATACAGTGTAGTAATCTCAACTATTGGGAATATAAATTTACCATGCGACACTAGTGGACGAAACGCAAACTAAAAAATATGGCCGTCGCAAAGGGCGATTTAATATTGTTTAGATACGGCAATCAATGTGTTTTTATGAAATAAAAGTGAATAATACATTGAGAAGTATTATAATAAACAAAAAATGGAGTTTTTATCTAATCATAGAAAAAAAGCAGTTCAGGTAGGTGCTGCGTCAGTGGATGTACGTCAAACAAGAATGTCAATCTGAATTTGAGTTTCCATACTGTGCCAAAAGCAAATAGTGCCAAAATTGCTAGAATAAATCTTTTTGAAAGAGAGAACTGGTTGACAAAAGAAGTGAATGGTTAAGAAGTTTAAAAGTTACAGATGAAGATAAAGAATTATTAGTATGTTCGTTGCATTTTAACAAAGATGATTATTACTTAACAGGTAAGTTTTTTATACAATGTAGTTATTAAAGATTTTTTATATATATGTTAGAAACAGTATTTTTTAAGATTAATTTATGCTTATTAATTGTATAGATTATCATTCAAAAAGACGTATCCTTCGAAAAGAAGCAGTGCCTATGTTGATTAATTTGGAAAGTAAATGAATTGCTAATAAGCAGAGAGAAAAGAGAAGGATAAATATTAAATATTCAATAAATTGCAAATTTAGATATGTGATATATTGTTTATTTACTTATGAATTTTGTTTATTTTGGTTATAGGTGCAAAGACAGCTAAAGAAAGAAATTGAAAAAGAAGAAAAAATAGAAGATAAAAATAATGCGTGATGAACCTATTCCAAGTGCTATGGAAATGGAAAATGACCAGTTCAAAGAAGAAGAACCAGAATATCACGATTTGGATTGTGAATTTAATTCAAAAAGTATAGAATGCGAACCTGAAGCATTAATTGTTGATGATGAGGTTGAGCAAGATAGCAACAATATAGCAAGTAATTCTAATATAAAAGAGAAAAATAAAAGTGATGAGAAGTTGATTCAGGATAAAAGTGTTCAAGTTACAAGTGGTGATTTTAAAGTTTCATTTTGTTCATTTATAAAAACTGATCAAGATTTGATAACTATGTGCAACATAAGGAATTTTAAAATTTTAGATGAATTGACAAGTTTAGTTGATGAAGCGTATCCTCCAAGTAGAAAGACTTTATTAAATACTCGTGAAAAGATTATATTGACAACTGCAAAGTTAAAGTTAGACATTGCTTTTAGTGCATTAGCTATTTTATTCAATCAAGTTTCTGAAGTTACCATTCGCAATGTATTTTATGATACAGTAAAAAAATTGGCTTCTGTTTTACAATCTGTTGTTACAAGAGTAACAAAAGAAGAGATTGAATGCAATATGCCAAAATGTTTCAAAAATTTTGAAGCGACATCTGTATTGGACTGTACTGAAATAAAAATTCAAAAACCAAAATGTTTGAAGTGTCACATAAAACTATACTCACATTATAAAGGTGACTTAACTGTAAAATTCATGACAGAAGTAACACCAGCAGGCATTATTGTTTTTGTTAGTGAATCATTTGGTGGAAGAGCATCTGATAAATGTATCTTTAATTACAGTGGAATATTGCAATATTTGGAAAGTACAAGAAATGCTATTATGGTTGATAAGGGTTTTTTGATTAATGAAGAGTGTTTACAAAAGAGAATAAAGTTAATTAGACCACCTTTTTTAAAAAACAAGCAACAGTTATCAGAAGAAGAAGCACTTCTAAACAGAGAGATAGCCAGCGCAAGAGTGCACATAGAACGAATGAATCAGCGTATCAAGCAGTTTCAACTTTTAAATAACGAACTTCCTTGGTATTTCATTAATTATATTGATGATATTTTTCTTATTTGTTGTGGACTAGCTAATTTGAGTACTCCAATTTTTAGCGATGACAAATTTTAGAAAATGTCTATCACTTTTAAGAAATTTTATCACTTTTCGTTCAACAGTCTTATCACCTTTAAAAACTATAAAACTCTTGATTTTAAACAAATTTCATGTAACATATTTTTAAAATAAACATTTTTAAGAGTATGTAATAAATTATTTACATAAATATCATCAAAATTTACTGTCAATATTTTATGGAATGGGAAATATTTGAATAAATTACAAAATCACACTGCTTTAAATTTAGTAGGCCCATTCCAAATTGGATTTGGGCATAATATTGGTGTTTTTTTATTATTTTTATTTCATTTTTTTCCAAATGCAAAAACGCATTTCTTTAACAAAGTATCGCTTTCTGTATTTTCAAGTTGATAAGGACACTTTATTTCTAATAGTCTAAACAAAGTTGACTCTTTTATTACTATACCATCTGGCGAATAAGCCATCCATGGTTCGCTTTCACAAACAATCAATCCGCAGTCTTAAATGTATAAATTTGTTTCTTTGGCATATACTTCTTTAGCTATTCCTTCGAATGTATTTCCATGCATTGTGTATTTATTTTTAAATTCTTTTGGCCAAAAATATTTTAAGGCCTTATCTGACCAGTTACATTTACTATATGTAAATAAACTATAACACCTATAATTAAAATAAACATTTTATTATGCAATATTATTTAATATTGCTTGTAAAGTTACAACTGAAAATTAATTAAATACTTTTAAATTACCTGCTTCCTGTAATTGTATATTGCCTCTCTTTTTTTCAATATGATTTATATCCTCTAGTTTTTAAAGCTGTTTGCAATACATTATCACACTTCACAGCAGCGTTATAAGTTTTCTCACAGCAATCATTCAAAGCGAATGTAGTTGTTTGTAATAATAAAATAACTTCTGAATTCGAAGCATTAGTGATAGCTAACTGTGTGAAATCGCAATTTATATTCTGAAAACTTTTTGAAACTCCGCTTTTCTTTACATTTTTATAATTTACATTTTCATTATGAATCTCAAGTAAAGGAAGTCTTTGTTCTTGTCTGAACACATTCTTATTGCGATTTCTGTAAATTTAAATATAAGAGATATTAATGTAATTAGAAATTAGTTTTAAAAAATATATAATTTGTTAAGAAAGTAAAGTATGTAATTTTTATTTATACCTATGCTTTGATATAGCATATTCATTATCACAGTTGATTAACCTATTTCTAAATTCAATTAGCTTTACTTCTGACAATGTCGGAAGTCTTTGCTGCTGTACACAACAAAATATTTTTATTGGTTTGGCATCAAATTGTTCCAGAACAGGTTGTTTGAAATTTTTCCAAACACATTTTTGATCGGTGCATGATACTAGTTCTAACTTATTGAGATCAACTCTGTATAAAAATTAATATTTAAAAAATTTTGCATTATATAATTTTATTTGGTAATTTAAAAAAAAAATACCTATTGCAATATAACAAAACAGCTACTATATGTTTGCAGCTATGACTCGTCCCAGCTTTGCAGGAGCAAATCATTTCCTCAATGCTCACTGTATTTTCACTATTATTATTTTTATTAATTTCTATTGACAATACTCCTTTTATAGTATGTGGATCTGATGAAAGTGAATTCGTTTGAAGACACAAGGAAAATAAATAAATTTTTTCATGACTTTTTACCGTTGCACCGCACATGATAATTAGGCCAGAATTTATTACATTCTGGCCTTCAATCATATTTCTTGAAGAGGGTGTAGCATTAGTATAGCTACACAAAGTATCTAAACGCAATGACATTTGCGTTTTTTTAACAATTTTTAAAACAGAATTTGCATTTATTCTTAAATGTCAAATCGCCCTTTGCGACAGCCATATTTGTTATGCGACACGAGCGCCTCCCTACCCGCGGTGGTAATTTTTTTTCTCAATAGATAGCATGACTGAATCAATATGGATGTGACAACCACACATATTGCTGTACCAAATATTACAATTTTTTATGGTTGCATCTATCATAATTATGTATTTGGTAACCATATCGTTTTCTCCGTGTAAGTTTTTTAGTATATATAAACCGAAGAATATATTTTTATTGATACTTTAATTATACACAAAGATTAGTTTGTAAAAAATTTTCTTTCTTCCTTTTTAATACTTCTAACTAAAAATTATTAGTACCACGACATTTTCACTAAAAAAAAATTGTTTCTACATGACCTTAGAAATCTTTTATTAAAATATTATCAATTTTAGCACACGATATATATAATATATTTATAAACTATTTTTAAAATTCGTACTACCATCTTCATATTGTTAACATATTCAGATGATGTAATGATGTAAAATTTCAATTGTTTTAAAAGATGAATATAAAAAAAAATACCGGTCAATGACCATAGAAACTGATAAGTAAACACAGGACAGGATTTATTAAGAGAGAAAGAAATAGAGAAACAAATTTATTGAGAAAAGAAAGTTTTTGCAAACTAAACTCTATAATTAAAGTATTAATAAAATTATAACGTTTAGTAAGCTACAACGTTATATTAATAGAATATAGAAGATTTCAACAAATCAAATATGAGATAAAAATATTATATAAATTGTAATTCCTAATTTGCTGTAATTAAAATAAAGTAACAATATTTTATATTACGTGTATATATATATATATATATATATATACATACACACACACACACACAAATTATATACATCTAATGCAAATTGTAGCACTACCACTAACATTTTTGAAACTTATGATGAATTAGAAATTAGATATTACCATTGATTCTTTTTGATTTGACTAAATGATTCAGAAAGTTTTTACTTTTGTCTAACGAAAGGATAGTAGAGATATATTGTATGTTAACATAATTATAATATGTGTGTATGTGTTAATTAAAAAAATATATGAATTAATTTTCTGAAAAGTAACATTTTATTACACAATTCGGTATATACAAAATTTAAAAAAATATTTGTCGAATTATTTCTTCTATGAATTTATCTAACATCCTACAATTTCAATTAAACATTTAAATTATTTGTTTACTTTTCATTGTCTATATACATGCACATGTATATGATTTTTTGTGATAATTGAATAATTATTTTAGTTCTTTAATTTATCTCTTCTCTCCTTAAAATTGGAATATCTTAAATTCTTGATGGTAAGAAAAGATATGTAACTGTTAATTGCAAATTACATTTTTTTTTAAAGATAACTGTATTTTTTTTACACCAATGGATTCCTCTCATTATTTTGTGCATAAAAGTATTGAGGTAAAATCATCGAACAATGAATATTTTACGAGATTTTATGGTATATGTAAATTTGGGAAATTATTTCAAGCCTCATAACTCAAAAAGTACTTAATAAAAATATACTTTTTTATAGTGTTTTGGAAAGCTCTCGAGATAAGCTACAAGAATATGCAAAAGCATATAAGGTGTCCCATTTAAAAAGTTGGAAGTGACCTTCACATTACCTTCAGGTGACTCTTCAAGGTCAAACTAATGACACCATCTTATGTCCTCCTTGAAACCATACAACTTTTGTCTGAAACATTTTTCTCTGAATTGCTTCGTTTCCGAGATATAAATTTGTAACACTACGTGGGCCACCCTGTATATACAGGGCGATCCTGAAAAACGTTCTGTCTGTAAAATGACGTATTCCTCTGACACCATTCTAAGACAATTTTTCATTTACCAAAATTTAATTTGAAGCGTAGTTTTTGAATTATGAGCAAAAATAGTTAGTAAATCACGCGTCGAGTACAGAAGGCAGGCAGGAGCGGCGCAGCGTGCCGCGAGCACGGGCGCAGCTGACCGCCCGACGGGTGATTACCACCGCATGAGTCGCTATTTTATCTTATAACATAAAATTATGCTTTAAATAAAATTTTGGTAAAGAAGAAAATGTCTTAGAATTACGTCAGAAATACGTGTTCCTTAAAATAACGTTATTTTAATAATGAAAAGTTGTTCCGGATCGCCGGCCGTTCGACGTTGCAATCAGCTGATTGCTACACGCGATGTGTGTATGGCGGAGTGTGTGCGTAAGAGAGAGAGAGAGAAAGAGAGAGAGGGAGAGAGGGAGGGTAGGAGGAACAGACATTCATACACACGCACGCACTTTTTTTCTCGCTCTCTTTCTCTCTTTTACGCAACACTCATACACTCTCTCATTCAGTCTCTCACTCACACTCTCTCGGTCACTCACTCACTCACTCACCTGCTTACTCACTTGCTCACTCACCTTGTAGCAGCGTAGCGAATCTTCATGCTATGTATTGTTGTTATCTGCTGCACGGTTATGATTGCTAGAGATGCGCGACACATCGAAATTTTTTTGATTATTAGTCTCACACTCGATTGACACAATACAGATTACGCGATAAGGAGTTTACTGTTTATTCACTCACTATTGATTTATCGATACCAAAAATTACTTTCAAAGAAACGCGAATGCAAACAGCACATGACTCGACGCGAAGCGACGGACCGCGGAGACTGCGCGACCACAAGAGTTATGTTGCCAGAAACGCGACACGCGACATCTAACAAACGACTTGCGCGTGGCGCGTGATTGACACGAGATAAGACGAACGATCGGCTAAAACCTTCGCATTGCGAATGCGGTAGAAAACATGAAACGTATAATGACATACTTAAAAAATTAATTATTTATTATAAAGAACTATTTCTAATTATAATAAATAATTATTATTTTAAAAAGCATGTGTTATACGTTATTACGTATTCGAAATTATTGCATTCACGATGCGAAGATTTAAGTCAATCGCAAGAATAATGTAATTAAAATTACATTTGGAAAAATTTATTTTTATTCTGCTCACAATGAAATGTTCCAACGTGAAAATGTATTGGTCGCTCTGAAAAGAGCGGATTGACTAAAAAAAATTTTAAAGCAGATGCTCAAAATGCCCGCCATCCATCCTAATGCAAGCTCTCATCCGTTTTAATAAGTTTCTTTCGACGTTTTCCATTATTTCTTCGTCAATATTCCAAATAGCGAATCGTAATCTTGTCTCCAGATCTTCAATATCTTCGGGAAGCGTTTTATAAATTACTTCCTTGCAGTATCCCCATAAGAAAAAATCTAGAGGATGGAGATCCGGAGATCTTGCGGGCCAACGTATCGGGCCGTACCGACCCATCCAGCGTCCGGGAAAATTCTTGTTTAAGTAATTCGTAACGATCCTGGCGTTGTGTGGCCCAGCACCGTCTTGTTGGAAGATAATATCGTTTCTTTCAAATAATGGCACATCTAAGAAATGTGGTAGATTTTCTGTTAATAAATCGACGCGTAGGTTCTTCCAGTTAAAATATCTGGAAGAATAACTGGACCAAATATTTCAGTGCCCATTATTCCAGCCCATACATTAATCTTCCAACGAATTTGAAAATTTCGAAATCGCGTGACTGGGATTTTCTTCGCTCCAAAAGTGCATATTATGCACATTAAAAATTCCTTTTTGTGTGAATAGCGATTCATCGCTGAATATCATACGAGAGGAATATCTGGGATCTCGATCGACGTTTCGCAGAAAATTTTCGCAAAACGTTCGTCTTGCAGGGTAATCTGCTGGTCGTAAATGGTGCACGCGTGTATAATGAAACGCGTGCAACTTTTCTTCTTTTAATATTCTTTGTACGGTTGTATAGGATAAATCATGTTCTCCAACTACCCGAATACTTGTTTCGGGATTATCCTCGAAAGTACGTATGACTCTCTCCGTGTTCCGTACATTTCTAACATCGCGATTTCTCCCAGCGTCGTGTTTGTTCGGCAGAACACTGCCAGTATCATACAGTCTTTGAGCTGCTCTAAGTATGACGCGACCCGATGGATGTCTTCGGTTTGGATATAATTCGGCGTATCTTCTTGCAGCAGGGTTTTGCTACCCGTGACACTCGCCAAGTGCCATCAGCATGTCATAATATTCTTGACTTGTGTACGCTACCATATCTTCTTCGCGCTTATTGATAATCGCTGATAATCGCAGGCTTATTGATTGCATCATCGATCGTGCGTCTAATTTATACGATCTTTGCTGGGGGTCTATGCCCCTCCTCGCCTCCCGCGACCAATCGCGAATGTAGCGGACGCTAATTAGTGATTGGTCGCGGGAGGCGAGGAGGAGCATAGACCCCCAGCGAAGATCGTATAAATTAGACGCACGATCGATGATGCAATCAATAAGCCTGCGATTATCAAGACGAACGTTTTACGAAAATTTTCTGCGAAACGTCGATCGAGATCCCAGATATTCCTCTCGTATGATATTCAGCGATGAATCGCTATTCACACAAAAAGGAATTTTTAATGTGCATAATATGCACTTTTGGAGCGAAGAAAATCCCAGTCACGCGATTTCGAAATTTTCAAATTCGTTGGAAGATTAATGTATGGGCTGGAATAATGGGCACTGAAATATTTGGTCCAGTTATTCTTCCAGATATTTTAACTGGAAGAACCTACGTCGATTTATTAACAGAAAATCTACCACATTTCTTAGATGTGCCATTATTTGAAAGAAACGATATTATCTTCCAACAAGACGGTGCTGGGCCACACAACGCCAGGATCGTTACGAATTACTTAAACGAGAATTTTCCCGGACGCTGGATGGGTCGGTACGGCCCGATACGTTGGCCCGCAAGATCTCCGGATCTCCATCCTCTAGATTTTTTCTTATGGGGATACTGCAAGGAAGTAATTTATAAAACGCTTCCCGAAGATATTGAAGATCTGGAGACAAGATTACGATTCGCTATTTGGAATATTGACGAAGAAATAATGGAAAACGTCGAAAGAAACTTATTAAAACGGATGAGAGCTTGCATTAGGATGGATGGCGGGCATTTTGAGCATCTGCTTTAAAATTTTTTTTTAGTCAATCCGCTCTTTTCAGAGCGACCAATACATTTTCACGTTGGAACATTTCATTGTGAGCAGAATAAAAATAAATTTTTCCAAATGTAATTTTAATTACATTATTCTTGCGATTGACTTAAATCTTCGCATCGTGAATGCAATAATTTCGAATACGTAATAACGTATAACACATGCTTTTTAAAATAATAATTATTTATTATAATTAGAAATAGTTCTTTATAATAAATAATTAATTTTTTAAGTATGTCATTATACGTTTCATGTTTTCTACCGCATTCGCAATGCGAAGGTTTTAGCCGATCGTTCGTCTTATCTCGCGTCAATCATGCGCCACGCGCAAGTCGTTTGTTAGATGTCGCGTGTCGCGTTTCTGGCAACATAACTCTTGTGGTCGCGCAGTCTCCGCGGTCCGTCGCTTCGCGTCGAGTCATGTGCTGTTTGCATTCGCGTTTCTTTGAAAGTAATTTTTGGTATCGATAAATCAATAGTGAGTGAATAAACAGTAAACTCCTTATCGCGTAATCTGTATTGTGTCAATCGAGTGTGAGACTAATAATCAAAAAAATTTCGATGTGTCGCGCATCTCTAGCAATCATAACCGTGCAGCAGATAACAACAATACATAGCATGAAGATTCGCTACGCTGCTACAAGGTGAGTGAGCAAGTGAGTAAGCAGGTGAGTGAGTGAGTGAGTGACCGAGAGAGTGTGAGTGAGAGACTGAATGAGAGAGTGTATGAGTGTTGCGTAAAAGAGAGAAAGAGAGCGAGAAAAAAGTGCGTGCGTGTGTATGAATGTCTGTCCTCCCCCTTCTCCTCTCTCTCCTCCTCTCTCTCTCTCTCTTACGCACACACTCCGCCATACACACATCGCGTGTAGCAATCAGCTGATTGCAACGTCGGACGGCCGGCGATCCGGAACAACTTTTCATTATTAAAATAACGTTATTTTAAGGAACACGTATTTCTGACGTAATTCTAAGACATTTTCTTCTTTACCAAAATTTTATTTAAAGCATAATTTTATGTTATAAGATAAAATAGCGACTCATGCGGTGGTAATCACCCGTGGGGGTCAGCTGGCCCGGGGGGGGGAGGCCGCGCTCTGTTATCGGGGGTGTTTACTAATTATTTTTCTAATAAAAAAAATACGCTTCAAATTAAATTTTGGTAAATGAAAAATTGTCAGAATGGTGTCAGAGGAATACGTCATTTTACAGACAGAACGTTTTTCAGGATCGCCCTGTATATATATATATATATATATATATATATATATATATATGATCAATATGATTTTTCGGTAATAATGCACATTACGGACCTCACCGATTTCAATGACCTTTACATATGTCAAGGTCACTGTCCTGAATAAGTATCAGAAGGTTTTAAGCGTTATTTATTGTTTATTAAATAGTTATAAACAGAAAAGTTTTACAAATTTCACATAATTTCGAGCGGGTTCCATTAGCGCACGGTGCGATAGCGCACCAACCCGATAGCACACGAAAAATTGACACAATTCCCGATAGCGCACCAACCCGATAGCCCACGTCCCGATAGCACACGAAAGCACTATCCCCTCACACACGCTCTCTCTCTCACACACACACACACACACACACGGGGGGTGCAAGGGGGGCCTTCGGCCCCCCTCCCGCACCCACTCCGTCCCCCTCGCTTCGCGTGAAAAGTTGCAAAGTGAATCCGTGCGCTATCGGGTTGGTGCGCTATCGGGATTGTGCGCGATTTACTTTGTGTGCTATCGGGACGTGTGCTATCGGGTTGGTGCGCTATCGGGAATTGTGTCAATTTTTCGTGTGCTATCGGGTTGGTGCGCTATCGCACCGTGCGCTAACGGGACCCTCCCATAATTTTCGGCCATTATGTATGTACATTTTACTAAATGAATCTCTACCATATTCATTTATTCATATGTGGTAAATGAAACGCGTGAGTGCGGGAGGTTTGCCTCTCTTTCCCTACATCCCCGTCTTAAAAAAATTCCCGTTTTATACATTGCGAAAGTTCGATGCAATTTAGGTTATATAATATAACTCAAATCCAATTTTAATTGTAAGACAGTAATATATTTGGATTCGGTTAGGACCACTTATTTTGAGGAAGTAAAGCCCTCTTATGGGGGGAAGGGGCGCAACCAACTGTGTCGGAATTTCAGAAAACAGTTCCAAAATTAATGTGTGCCCTTTACTACGTTGGCTTTTATTACCTCTTGTTTTTAATTTTTTATATTTGAAATTATCAGAGCTTTATTTACCAATTTTGTTTAAACCTTTTTTACTCCCGACTTTTTTACTGCTGCCAACCTACGGTTGGCAAAAAGACGGAGGGAGTATGCGTTTCACCGAGCTCGGATTGTTTACCAGACGAATTCTCGATAACTATAACGTAGTTTGATATCATCTTTTGCACATTAATTTCTTTTTAACCAAGGAAGGTTTCTAGTATATAATTATCATTATTTATTCTATTAATAAAAAGCGGAAAAACAATATTATTTCGCCGATACGTTCTCTCATTGGCTGCGAGCGAAACTAAGAAGCAAAAATGATTCACCAATAAGATTCGTTCTAAGCATCCGTATAGGGAAAAATATAGGCTGCGTTCCTTTTTACGCTTTCAGCGCTGAAAGCGTCGCTCTATCTTCGTTTGATATTCGATGTGCAACAAAGACAGAATGATGCTTTAAGCGTGTAAGCGTTCAAATGGAACGCAGCCATAGTTGAAGACATTTCGAAGTAGTGGCGGCAATAATAATTGACATAACCCTACATGTCATTATTATTCTTGATTAATAATAATAAATTGTGAATTAAAAATCAGCAAGGATAATATGGATATATCTGAAGCAAGTGTTCCTAAACAGGTAAGCTTTTCTCCCTTTCTATTATTATTAATAATAATTATATTTACAGCAGTCATAATAATAATATAATATAATACAGTCATAATAATAATATAATATAACATAATGAGAGAAAATAATCTTCTGCAGAGCCATATAATTATGATTATATGACATTTCTACAATCATTCTTGGCTACGCAGCAAATATATAAACTTCTATGATTGCAGAAATACTATATAATCATAATCATAATTATGTGGCTACGCCGAAGATTCTCTCACATTATGTTATATTATTGTTGTATTATTTATTATTATGACTACGCTACAAATATATAAACTTTTACATAAATAATATAACAATGCAAGAGTAAATAATCTTCTGCGTAGCCATATAATCATGATTAGATATTTCTACAATGATTCTTGGCTACACAACAAATATATAAACTTCTATGATTGCAGAAATACTATATAATCATAATTATGTGGCTATGTAAAAGATTCTTTCTCACGTTATGTTATTGTTGTATTATTTATTATTATGACTATGCTGCAAATAAACATAATTATTATTAATAAATAATACAACAATAATATAACATAATGTGAGAAAAAATCTTCTGTGTAGCCACATAATTATGATTATATAGTATTTCTGCAATCATAGAAGTTTATATACTTGTTGCGTAGCTAAGAATGATTGTAAAAATATTATACAATCATAATTATATGTGGCTACGCAGAAGATTATTTACTCTTGCATTATGTTATATTATTTATGTAAATGTTTATATATTTGTAGCGTAGTCATAATAATAAATAATACAACAATAATATAACATAATGTAAGAGAGAATCTTTTGCGTAGCCACATAATTATGATTATATAGTATTTCTGCAATCATAGAACTTTATATATATTCGCTGCGTAGCCAAGAATGATTGTAGAAATATCATATAATCATAATTATATGGCTATGCAGAAGATTATTTTCTCTCATTATGTTATTCTCTCATTATATTATTTATTATTATGACTATGCTGCAAATAAAATAATTATTATTATGACTATGCTGCAAATAAAAGAATTATTATTAATAAATAATACAACAATAATATAACATAATGTGAGAGAAACCTTTTGCGAAGCCATAAATGATGATATGATTATGATGGTATGATATTTCTACAATCATTCTTGGCTATGCAACAAATATATAAACTTCTATGATTGTAGAAATACTATATAATCATAATTATGTGACTATGTAGAAGATTCTGTCTTGCATTATGTTACATTATTAGATACAAATTATTACATGCATATTATATAATAATAAAAACAAAATGTAAAAAATATAATTGTGAAATAATAAAAAAGTAATAATAATATAAATAAATAATAAATAAAAAAAGTATAAAATAGAAAAAACAAAAATAACAATAATGATAAATAAAATAATAAATAAAAAAAAGTATAAAATAAAAAACAAATAATTTAAAATAATAAAAAAAATTAATTAAAAAAATAATAAAATAAAAACAAGTGAAGAAGTAAATAAACTACAGCTTTTAAAAGAATGAAATAGTTTTTTAGAAAAAAAGTACTCCCGACTGCTGCCAACAAAAAGTATAAGATAAAAAAAACAAAAGAAGTAAATAATAAAAAACAAGAATTTAACAAATATTTAATAATAAAAAAATGTAAGATTAAAAAAGTTTAAAATAACATTAATATCTATTTGTAAGTACTAATAATTAATAATTAAATTCAAATTAATATTAAATATTACATTTAAAAAATTATACATGAGGGAAGTAATAATTATTATTATTTCAATTTATTCATATTTGAATTTACTCTTTCCACATATAATTTATTATTATTAATTCCACATTTTACAAGAGCAGTCGGGAGACGCCGCGTTAAAGCTCTAAAACATATTTAAAGTTCGTCAAAATTGGTGATCGCACTACTTGATACTCCTCTTGTAAGGGTGTTCCGTATGTGTACATGAGTGTATGCATGTATGTTTTAAATCTAGCGCGGCGTCTCCCGACTGCTCTTGTAAAATGTAGAATTAATAATAATAAATTATATGTGGAAAGAGTAAATTCAAATATGAATAAATTGAAATAATAATAATTATTACTTCCCTCATGTATAATTTTTTAAATGTAATATTTAATATTAATTTGAATTTAATTATTAATTATTAGTACTTACAAATAGATATTAATGTTATTTTAAACTTTTTTAATACATTTTTTTATTATTAAATATTTGTTAAATTCTTGTTTTTTATTATTTACTCTTTTGTTTTTGTTTTTTTTTATCTTATACTTTTTGTTGTTCATTAATGACTTTTTAATAAACAATAAGCGACGCTTAAAATCTTTTGATACTTACGCAAGACAGAGAGTGATCTTTTGATAACACATATCAAGAATATGAAAATCGATGAGATCATCCGTAATGTGCATAATTACCCAAATTAAATTACATAACATAATGATTAATATTTATTATTTTCTTTTTCAGATACCCAATGGGATAATAAGCTAATTGGAAAATAAACTAAATATAATATTGAATTAAATTTGATTTTAATTATTTAAACTTTGATATAAATTGAACTAGCTTTGACTTGATTTAAAATTAGTTTTGACTTAGATTGAAATTGACTTTAACTTGGATTAAAATTGGCTTAGATTGAAATTGCCTTGACTTGAATTGAAATTGACTTTGATTTGGATTAAAATTAATTTTGACGGATTAAAATTGACCAACTTGGATTGAAATTGGCTTTGATTTGATTTGAAATTGGTCTAGATTGAAATTAACTTTGACGCGGATTGAAAATAATTTTGACGAATTGAAATTGGCTTTGATTTGGATTGAAAATAATTTTGACGAATTGAAATTGGTTTGAATTAAAATTTACTTTAACTTAGATAGAAATTGCCTTTGATTTGAGTTGAAATTGGCTTTGACTTGTATTTAAATTAGTTTTGAATTGAATTAAAATTTGCTTTAACTTGGATTAAAATCGATTTTAACATAAATTGAAATTGGTTTTTACTTGGATTGAAATTGGTTTGATTTGAAATTGGCTTTAATTTGGATTGAAATTAACTTTGACTTGGATTGAAATTGGATTGGATTTGAATTATTAATTAAATTATTGAATTAAAATTAATTTTTATTAAATGGATTGAAATTAAATCTTTATTAAATTAACGTCAAATTGAAATATAATTAAATTGATTTGATAACAATTAATAGTATAATTAATAATTATATAAATATACTAAATTGTTAAATTAAATTAATATTGAATTGATTGATATTTAACTGAATTAACCCTTAGCTGCCACTGTGGGGTCCAGGGTGCCCCAGCCCTAATCAAGTTCAATTTAAACATACTATTGTAAAGAATTTGAGACTTGTGGCGCTATCTGTTATTAGTTGAAGGATGCTTCTTCCCCCTTAAACCCATAGTATGATTATTAGCGCGTCAGTGTCGTTTTGGCAGCATTTCAAAGTGGTGTGGTGCCGTCTAAGACCCCAGTGTGGTAGCAACAATTATTCAAAATAAATATCCTTTTTTCAACGCCAACTATCAAACAATTTTTTTTTTAAAGATATATATCTTGAGAGTATCTCATTAAATTTTTAGCTTAAAATATTAAAAAATAAAAAAAATATAATTTTTTTAGTGAAAATGGTCATTTTTCCTTTTTTTTTGATTTAACAATTTTTTAAAAATAGTAAATATTATTATTCTTGTATAAACCTATTCTATCTTCTAAAATAACTATAAACAATCATCAAAGAATTTTTTTTAAGTTAAAAAAGTCAAGAGCTGCTTCGCAATACGATGTTTTATCGTTGGGGTACGAAATGCCCCAGTTTGGCAGCTATGTTATTCTGGAGAAGTGTGGCAGCTAAGGGTTAATATTTAATTAATTTGATATTGATTTAAATTTATATTCAATTCATCTTTATTCATCCCCTTGGGGTTAGAAGGCGCTTTTTTGAGGAGCGTACCCGAACCTCTCACAAACTAAAAGAAACCACTTCACCCCCCCGACCGGCCCTTGTGCGACCATTACATTCTAAAATACCCTCACCCTCCCCCTCCTTGCCCTCCCTCCCCCGTCCCATCTGTCTCCTGCCTGGCTCCTGAACTTCCTTCTCCCGGCTCTGATTCCTTTTCGTGGTTGCTCGCTTCCTCTCCACCTCTCCCTCTTCTCTCTTTTCTCCTGTCCCTTATTTCCTCCGTCCTGTCTCTCTTCCTTCCTCGTATTTATTACTTCCGCTCTCATCCTCTCCTTTCCCTTTTCCTTCCTGCACCGTACATGACTGTAACTCCTAGACAGAACAAAATTATTCCAAACAGCGTCTATCGACTCCTCCTCTTTACGCCCTCCATTTCCATCATTTCCCTTCAGCCCCCTCTCCTATCCTTCCCTACCTTTTTTCTTCTACCCCTAATCTCTCCCCTTTGTCCCTACTCATCCCCCTTCCTCCTCCTCCCTTTCCCTCTCTCTATTTTCTACCTTCCTCACACTCTTTCCCCTCTCACCCTTTCTTTCTATTCGTCGCTTTCCTCCTCTGTTTCCTCCGTCTCCTCATACCACCTATCTTTCTCTAAATCCCATCCCCAAGCCCTTCCGTCTATCCAGATCCTTCTGTTTGTAGTTACAACTACCCTCCCCCTCGCCCTCTCCGTCCTTGCCCCCTCCACCAGCATCCACCTTACCCTTCTCTCCTCCATCGTCAAATCCTCGTCTACCCCCACCCCCCAATTCCTCCTTATCTCCCATCCTCTCTCCAACAATTCCTTCTTCTCTTCCACCTTCCCCATCTTTACAATTAAAACCATTCCCACGCTCCCCCTCCTCTCCCGAATCTCCCTAATCTCCACCCTTCTCCCCAATTCCTCCCTCATGATCCCCTCTATCAACCTCTTCCTTTCCTCTGCGCTGCCCCCCTCTACACCTCTCCACACCACATTCCTCCTTCTTTCCCTTCTCTTCTCCGCCTCTTCCCCTCTCACTCTTTCCTTCTTCTCCAACTCCCTTCTCTCTCTCTTCTTCCTCACTCTCTCCCTCCTCTCCTAAATCATCTCCTTTCTCCTCTCCTTCTCCCCCAGCCTTCCTCTTCATCCTTCTTTCCTCCTGTTCCTCTTCCACCATCCTTCACCACTCTTCCTCCCTCTCCTCATCTTCTATACTCTCTTCACCTCCACTCTCCCTTTCCCTCTCTATCCCCCGTCCCTCCTTTTCCCTACCTACCTCTTTCCCCCGCTTTCCCTCCCCCCGCTTCCTTTCTTTCTCCCCTTCATCCTTTGCCTTGTTCTTTTCTTCCACCACATCTACTCCTCTGTCATCCTCTCTCTCACTCCACCTGTTCCTCCTCTCACCATCTACCCTCCTTCCTTCCTCCTTCTCTCTTGTCTCCTTCCTCCCCTCTGTTGTTTTCCCCTTCCCTATCCTTAACTCCTCTACCTTCCTGTCTTTCCCCCGTCCCTTCTTTTTCCCGCCTACCTCTTCTATCCGCTTCTTCTCCTCCCGCTTCCTTTCTTTCCCTTCTCCATCCCCTGCCTTCTCCTTTTCTTCCTCCTCATCTACTCCTCTTCTGCCAACCTCCCCCTCACTCCACTTGCTCTTCCTCTCTCCGTCCTCCGCCCTTTTTCCTTCCGCTTTCTTCTCTCTCGTCTCCTTTTTCCCCGCTATTGTATTCCCCTTCCCTAACTTTAACTCCTCCACCACCTTCCTACCTTCCTCTCTTCCTCCCCCATCCTCCTTCTCTCCTTTCATCCTCTTCTTTGCCCTCCTCTCCTGCGCCTTCCCTCTCCATCCTAACCTCAGCTCCCTCACTCTCCCTATCGACCTCCCCTCTCTTCTCCATCCCCCTTACCAACCTCCTCAGTACCAAAACCATCTCCACTATCACCTTCCTCAACTCCCTGACCTCCTCCACTAGCTCTCCACCCTCCATCCTGCTGCCCGTCTTTTGTTTATCCACCGACATTCTCGTACTCTTCATCACCTCAATCGATCTACGCATCGATCTCTCTATCCCTCGCTTCCTTCTTCCAACCCCTGGCGCCATCCATCTGTCGCTCGCTTCCTTACTCCAGCCTCTGGCGCCATCTCCACTCTCCACCTTTGCCGTTTCTCTCTCTCCTTCCTTCTGCTTCCCGCGCCATCTTCACTCTCCATCTCCATCACTCTTCCCGCCTCTCTCCATCTCCATCACTCTTCCCTCCCTCCATCTGCCATTTCCCAACTCAGCACTTTTTCCATCAGCTTTTCTCATCCAAAAAACTCTCTGACCTTTCTCTCTCCAACTCTGCCTCCACTTCCATCCACTCCCCCGGTCTACCTCCGCCTCCTCCTCCGCTCCGAACTCTCATCTCCTCTTCCAACCATCCTCTTTTCCTTCTCCTATCGGCCGACACCACACCTGTCACCTCTCTACTCGTTCGCGGCCGACCTATCGATTTAAATTTATATATTTAATAAATTTGAGATTATAAATTCATATTATATTAAATTAATTTTAAGCGAAATTAAAAATAAATTGAATTATTATTAAGTTACATTGTTATATTAATGTATGTTTATATTGTGACTAAATATTTAATTATTTTAATTATTTTGTTATTTATTATTTACAAATTAAATTTTATAAATTAAAAATTTAATTTTATAATTTTCAATTAATTTATAATTAATTAAAACTATTTTATATATTTTTATAACACATGTAAAAAAATTTATTATAACCTTTTTATACATTTTTAATTAAAATTGTTTAAATAATAATTTGCCTCGAAGAAAGATAGTCCGATCAGTTGAAGAAGAAGAGAAATATCAATGTAACAAACGAGAAAAAAAGCAAAACAACAGGCTGAGAGACGGGAAGCAAAGCGAATGATGTTTAAGAAAGATTCTCAATCTTTGTCAAATACCGGTGAAATTTGCTCAAATATAACGCAAATTTCTACAAATTCTTCGAAAAATATAGTAATAGATCCTCATCCTTCCACTTCACTTATAAACATAATATATTCAGGAAATGAAACAGTTATCACTACTTCGCAGGCGATTGATACATCGACCATTACAAATGTTTCTATGATAAAAAATAGTAATGAAGTTAGTGTGATAAATGATGGTATAAAATTGTTTAATGTTAATGATGATATTAAAATAATTCGAAATGTTTGTAACTCTACTATGAAAACTTCATTAAATAACAATATTATTTCTTTAATACCTAGCACATCAAATCAATTGATAAATTTAGATGCTAATAGATTCGATGATTCAATTGTTTTGCAAGAAGTACCATCACAAAGCACTGTAATATATGATAAAACAGTAAAATCAAAATCAACATTTTTTAATATACTTGAAAAAAATAGAAAAATAAAATGGATTGAAAGAACTCGAGCTTTAGAAAAAGGATACACAAATATTAATACATCTCATATTAATCAATTAGAAAATATTATAGAATATTATATAGGAGAAATGAATTTATATTGTGAACATTGTGGTGCTAAACATTTTAATTCTGAAAAAGTAGCTAATAAAGGTAACTCGTTTAACGATTGTTGTAGTCATGGGACTGTAGAGTTAAATCCTTTACCTCAATTTCCGCATGAACTTTATGAATTGTTTACTGAAAATCATCCAAAATCAAAACATTTTTACAATCGTATTCGTGCATATAATAATACATTTTCATTTGCGTCGTTTAATGCGAACATATCAAATTTTAGTGCGCAAACACCTGGACCTTATTGTTTTAAAATTCAAGGACAAATCTATTATCAAATTAATACTGCGTTTCATCCCGCATTTAACGAAATGCCGTTATGGTCAACTCTTTATCGTAGATAATAATGAAGCGACAGAGTGTCAAAATTCAAATCTAGATGAAGAAATTTTAAATTCAATAGATAATGTGATGCGTACGAATAATATTTTCGCAAAATCTTATCGAATGATGCATGAAGAAATCCAAATGCAACAACAAACTGAAAATAACAGTATATGTGAATTATAATTGGGATTTTTGACAAAAAAAGGCATCGATCGTGGCCAATATAATGTACAAAAAGTAAATGAAGTAGCAGCTATTTTTTCTACTACGGCAGATGGTGAAATTCCGGAAACTTACGTGACAATTTATAATAAATGTAATAAAACATTACAACAAGTCAGTACGATGGATCCAAATGTAGAACCATGGATTTATCCATTATATTACCCATATGGTAATCAAGGTTGGCATAATAATTTACAACGTAAAAATAGTAATAAACGAATAAGTAGAGCTGCATACGTAAAATATCGAATAGCTATACGTGATAATTTTAATATTTTTATTATAGGAAGACGATTGTTTCAGCAATGGCTTGTAGATAGTTATGTAAAAATTGAAAAAGATCGAATTAATTATTGTAAACAAAATCAAAAACAATTACGAGCTGAAACTTATCAAGGATTAATTGATTATTTAACAAACGTAGCCAATAATACCGATGCTCATATTGGAAAAATGATTATACTTCCATCAACATTTATAGGTTCACCACGTAATATGTTACATTATCAAGATGCGATGGCTATTGTTCGGAAATATGAAAAACCAGATATCTGTTGCTATACTTGTAACCCAAATTGGCGCGAAATCAAAGAGAACTTACTTCCGAATCAACAACCTGCAGATAGACCAGATATATGTGCTCGCGTATTTAATATAAAAAAGGATTAGTTAATCGATGTTATTGTTAGACAAAAATTTTTTGGTGGTCTTGGCATACGTTTTTGTAATAGAATTTCAAAAATGTGGATTACCACATATACATTTGTTAATTACATTAAAACGAAATTATAAAATATCAAATTCTGAAATGGTTGATAAATTTATTTCTGCAGAAATTCCTAATCCTAATGAAAATGAAAGTTTACACAATATTGTAATGAAACATATGATTCATGGGCCATGTGGAGATTGGTGTTTGATAGACAACAAATGTTCGAAACATTTTCCAAAACCATTTCGACCTGAGACAACTATGGATGAAGATGGTTATCCACAATATCGTCGAAGAAATAATGGATTGCTGTACGAAAGACCTAGACAATATGTTGTTGATAATAGATATGTTGTTCCATATAATTCAACACTCTTATTTTTATTTAATAGTCATATATTAATGTTGAAATAGTTTCGAGTATAAAATCTGTAAAATATTTATATAAATATATTTATAAGGGTCACGATGCTGCGTCTATAATCATTGGAGAAAATATAGATAAAACAATAATACATGATGAAATTCAAGATTTTATCGAAGCTCGATATGTTGGACCTGTAGAAGCGTGTTCGCACATTTTAAGTAAACCTTTACAAGAAAAAAGTCACGCTATATTTCGTTTACCAGTTCATCTACCAAACGAACATGTGATAATCGATGACAATGTTAATAATAATGCAATAAGATCTGCTATAGGACGTGTAACAATGTTATTAGATTATTTTGAATTAAATGCTCGAGATGAGGAAGCGAAACAATATTTATATAGTGATATTCCATCTCATTATGTATTTTAAAAAATTACAATTAATGGCAAAACTATTAATCGTTGGGAAAAACGTCAAAAATATTTTAATTGTATCGATCGTATGTATTCTGTCAGCCCGTCTCAGTTAGAACTATTTCATTTACGTATATTTTTATTAAATGTTAAAGGAGCTACAAATTTTCAAGAATTAAGAACAGTTAATAACAAGGTAAATCAAACTTTCACCGCTGCATGTTTAGTATTAGGACTCATAGAAGACGATGAAGAATGGTATCGTGCAATGAATGAAGCAAAAGTTGGATGATGCCAAAACGACTTCGTAATTTGTTTGTACGAATTTTAATTCATTGCCAACCAATTCATCCAAAAAAAATATGGGATGAATTTAAAAAAGATGTCAGAAGATTATATAAGACGATTTGAACCTATAATAGGAATAAAGAAAGTTTATATTTATATCATTAATCTGCTTCAAAAAGAAGGATCGAATATTGCTAATTTTCCTGAAATGGAACAAGTAATAGAGGAACAAGAAACAAATGACGAAAAACAAATTGTAGAGGATACATCAATAGGTATGCTACAATATGAACAATGAAACATAGAACAAAAAAAAATTGTTGATACTATTTTAGTAGCTACAATAAGTAATAATAATGATAAATATTTATATATTGATGGTCCAGGTGGCTCTGGTAAAACTCATTTATACGACCTTATATTATCTACTTAAAAATAGAGGAAAAATAGTTAGCACAATGGCATTTACTGGTATTGCTGCGACATTACTTCCAAATGGAAGAACGATACACAAAGTTTTTGCGTTACCTGTACCTCTTTTTGCTGATTCTACATCGAATATTAAAGTTCAATCTAAAGAAGCTGAAAATTTAAAATTTGTGGATGTTTTCATTATAGACGAAGCTCCTATGGCACTACGTTATGTATTAGAAATAATGGATCGAACATTACGCGATATAATGCAAAATGATTTATATTTTGGTGGTAAAATTGTTCTTCTTGGTGGAGATTTTAGACAATCATTACCTGTAAAAGAGCTACACGTTGTGAAATTATCAATTTATCAATAAAATTTAGTATTCTATGGAAACAATTTAAAATATTTTCATTGACACAAAATATGAGAACTTTACCACAGGAAAAAGAATTTGCACAATTTTTATTAAATTTAGGTAATGGTTCTTTAAATGATTATTCAGATAATGTTCATATTCCAGAAAAATGTATAGCAAATGCAAACTCGGATATGGTTAAAGACATATACGGAGATATTATAATACGTAAACAATATTAAACTATGGCTAATCATGTTATATTATCTGCAAGGAATGTTGATGTTGATGAAATAAACAAAAAAGTAATAAATCTGTTAGATGAGATGACAGAGAAAATTTATACAAGTGTGGATACTCTTGAAACGACTGGAAATAATGAAGATATACACGAAATAATTCCGATAGAATATCTTAACTCTTTAAATCTAACATGTCTTCCACCTCATGAATTACGCTTAAGAAAATACACTGTTATCATGCTTATTAGAAATCTCAGGATCAATGAAGGTTTATGCAATGGTACTATTATAGATTATTAGTTTTAGATTTAGATAATAACTTATTACGTTGTGAAATTTTAACAGGTAATAAGATTGGAGAAATTGTTTTTCTTAATCGTATTACTTTATATTGCGAAAATGTGTATCCATTTACTTTCAAAAGAAGACAATTTCCAGTGAAACTAGCATTTGCTATAACTATAAATAAATCACAAGGGCAAACTTTCGATAAAATTGCAATAGATCTTCGAAAAAATATTTTTAGTCATGGACAACTGTATGTCGCCTTTTCACGGGTTCGTTCTTGGGATTCCTTAAAAATTTATTTAGAACGTGATAATCTATCTAAAAAAATAAAAAATTATGTTTATAAAGAAATATTGAATAATTAAACAATAAAATAGATTAATATAAAATGTAACCAAAAAACGAAGAAGAAACATGACTATAACTACCCAGTTAGCCAAGTCTGTTCGAACAGATTTCGCCAAGTGCTTGCTAAAAATTGTTGTCAGCAAAAAGGCTACAATTTTGCTACAAGAGTTGTTATTACCTGATTAAGCTGGCAGATTGGCGGCAAAAACCGAGCAAAGCTTGCTGACAAAATCCGACAACAAATTGACGGCAAAAAGCAAGCGAAGTTTGCTGCATTACTTGACGTCAAATTGGCGACAAAAACCAAGCAAGATCTGCGCGCACAAAATTTGACGTCAAGTTGGCGGCAAAACCCGAGCAAAATCTGTGCAGGAAAGTCTGATGACAAATTGTCAGCAAAAAGCAAGCAAAGCTTGCTGCATGACTTGACGTCAAATTGGCAGCAAAAACCGAGCAAGATCTGCGCGCATAATTTGACGGCAGATTGGTAACAGAAACCGAGCAGAACCTGCATAATTGGTATTTAGATGCCTTGATTCAATATGGACAATTCCAGAGAAAGATAGGGATGTATGTGGGAGGTCGGACGTGTCTTAACGCCCATTTGATCAACGAGCGACAGAATCCATCCGTGGCAACGGCATTGACGCATATCCTGTGGAGAGAGCATTCACACATTTTTCAGCCTAACGAATAATTGCTAGAAAACAATATTCGCAGACTAGAAAAATATGTGAGGCGCAAGTTCCTTCGCTTTCCGCTACGCGATGCAGGCTTTCTCGCAATCAAATTTCTGTTAGAAGTAGATATAAAGCCTGCTAGTGGCTTTTAATAAAAGATCAAAAGTATATTTCTATTGGTTTAATTTTTGATATCTCATACAAGCCTAATATGAGAATATTAAACTGATTAGAATCAACAGGATAAATGGAAAATTATCCTATTTGAAGCATAAAGCAAGAGTTTAATTATCATATAAATTATGTCTCAATTTTATAAATTAAATTTAATTATTTTCACAATTTACTTTATTATTACTTTAATTAAGTTGAAAGAGAATTTGCTACGTGAGATATAACTACGATATAACATTACATTTCAGTTATTTATGAAAAGAAAATTATAATTTACCAATAAAACTTATTCTGTAATATTAAATTTTATTGCACTGGTCAAAAGCAGATCATGCTCGGTTTCTACCGTCAATATGCTTTCAGATTGCGCGCGCGCTCTGTCAAGCAAATCTTGCTCGGTTTTTGCCGACAATTTGACGTCAACATGTCAGCAAGCTATGCTCGGGTTTTGTCACCAATTTGCTGTCAGGTTTGTCAGCAAGGTTTGCTAGCAAAACACGAGCTTAATGCGGACACAGATGGCTATGGATTTGGTGTGGAATTTTGATTAAATTTGCTGCCAATTTGCACGCAATTTGTTAACATTTTGCTTACTGGGTATAATCAAAACTAAATTACAAATACTTTATTCTCATGAAGTACAACATAGATAAAATAATGTTTCAAAATATTCATGATGCAGTCTTGATTGTAGTCTCTATTATAATGATATAAAAAAATAACAAAGTAAACAAAAATTAGAGATTTTTATTTTAAACTTAATTTAATTAAAGATTAATGATTATCTTTCAGTAATATTTTAATTGGTAATTTAATTATTAATATACTTACATTTATATACTTAAATATATATATTTATACTTGTAGAAGTAAAGTTAAAAATCGAGAAAAAAGGATTAAACTAATAATTTTAAAGGCTTAAATTAAAAAAGACGGTAGGAGAAAAAGTCTATGATAGATTATGTTTTAACAAATGAAAAGAATTATAAGAGAATAAAGATGTTTGAAGAAAAAATTAATAAGATAAAACAGATTTATAAATAATAAAGAAGTAATGACAAATAAGAAAATATATAAATAAGTAAATGAATAATTATATTATGTGTAATATTAATGTGCCATTATTGTAAACGAGAGAAAATATTATTGTAATGATGTAAAATGATAAAATATATTTTCTCTTCTACCATATTCAAAGAGATTGGCGTGTAACCTATTATTATGTAAGAAATAAGAAGAAAAATAAAAATTAGAGATGAGAGATAAGTAGGTAAAATAGGGAGAGAAGGAAAGATATGAAAAAGATGAATAATGAGAAGAGAAAAAAGCATGAGTTAAGAGGATGCCGGACCTTCCTTTTTTATCGATAAAATAAATAGACCGAGAACTTTTTATTAGTTGCACAGAATAATAAATGCTTCTGCACGATTAAAGTACATACAGGGTGATTCTAAATAACTATGCTTTTGCAAAAACATAATCTTGACCGAATTCTAAGACGATTTTTTCTTTGGCAAAATTTCGTCCGAAGCTTAGTTTTTGAATTATTAAAGGAAGTAGTTAACGTATGACGGGTCGAATACAAGAGGCAGGCAAGGGTTTTTTTTTTTTACGCAGGGGAAATCCTCAAGGATACCCCCCTCCCCGGGAGAGAGAGAGGGTTATGCCGGACTCCTACCGGCTAAAACTCCTGCGGGTGTCCTCCACCGCGGTGTCACGGGGGAGCCACGGGTACGCCACAGGCATTCTTCCGCGACCCCCCCACCGCCTCACCTCCAAAGTAGCCGGGAGGGAGGACACCCGTCCGCCTCCCGGCTCCGCCTAGTGGGGATATTGCACCGGTGGGAGGTCTCCCCGCTCTGCCCCCCTCGCCGCGGCCCAAGCTGGCCTCTTCTAACGCTGTGGTGGGGGAGCGTGGGGGGGCCGCCGGGGAGGCCATGCGGTCTTTGCAGCCCCGGAACCTCCCTACTCACCCCACCATTCCGCCAGCAATGCTGTAAAGAAGGAAGGTAGGCCTACATCAGGTCCCCCATTCAATCTCCGTCCCGCGTGGGGGCTGGAAGCCCAGGATGCTTCCTCCTTCCTCGCCGGACCCTCCTAGCCGCTGCTCCTCCTCCCAGGGCTGTTGTTGGGGGGAGCATTTTCCGCCGGTCCCTTTCGGCCTCCTCCTTGGCGCACATGACCTCTTCGCAGTAGAAGGTCATGGCTCTCCATTCCTCCTCCCCACTCAGCATTGCCTCTATGACGCTGCCGAGGGAGAGGTCTGCCCCCACCACTGCGACCAGGGCACGGCGCTGCACCTCCCAGGCCGAACAAGCCTCAAGGATGTGCTGCGCCGTGTCCCGGTCCCCCTCACAATGGTGGCACCTAGGGGTCGGTTCCCTCCCGATGCGGCACAGGTAGTGACCGAAGCACCCGTGCCCGGTCATCACCTGCGCCACCCGGAAGGTGATCCGCCCCCAGGCTCTTCTCAACCACACCCCAAAGACCGGGAGGACGGCCCTCACAACCCTCTGGTTCTCGTGGGCTGGCCCGGCCAGTTGCCGCTGCCAGTCCATGAGGACCAAATCCATCACCTTTTGCCTGATGGCCTTCTTGGCCCCCGGCCCCACCAAAATTCCCCTCCCCCGAAGCTCCCTAACCCCCCAGTACATCTCAGCCCGAGCACGGGCTAAAAGCTCCAGGGAAGGGGAACCCGCCAAGACCGTCACGGCCGCGTATGCGACCGTGCGATACGCACGCGCGGCCCTGAGTACTATCGGGCGATGTGCCCCCCGTAGTATGCCCCTTATTCTACTGGACTTCAAGGCAGCGCCCGCCCAGATCGGTGCCCCGTAAAGGGCCACCGAACCAACCGTGTCCACGTATAACCTGCGGACAGGGTCGTCCGGCCCCCCAAGGTTGAGCAGCAGCTTCGCCAGTGAGGCCGTTATCCCCCCTATCCTGGGGGCCAGCTGGGCAAAGTGTTCCTCGAAGGTCCATCTCCCGTCCAGGTGGAGACCCAGATATTTCATCCGGGTCCCCACCCATACATCGTGGCCATCCACCTTGAAAGCGAGCCTGAGGGGGTCCCCCGGGAGCCGTCATGAAAAAAGACGGCCTCAGTCTTCCGGGGGGTCCAACGCCTTTATTCCTCGGACCAGTCCGGCCACCGCAATAGCGCCGAGCGCGGTCGCGTCCTTCCAGTCCCTCCCCCGGCCAACACCAACGTGTCATCCGCATAACAGATGACGTGGCAGCCGGGGGGAAGGATTCCCCTAGTACCTCATCGTACGCAATGTTCCACAAAAGGGGGCCCAAAACGGACCCATGTGGAACACCTCGCACGACGGGCCTCCTAATCCAGGTCCCCTCCCGATCGCGGTACACGATCGTCCTGCCCATGAAGTAGTCCCGGATGGGAGGGTCCCGTTAGCGCACGGTGCGATAGCGCACCAACCCGATAGCACACGAAAAATTGACACAATTCCCGATAGCGCACCAACCCGATAGCACACGTCCCGATAGCACACAAAGTAAATCGCGCACAATCCCGATAGCGCACGGATTCACTTTGCAACTTTTCACGCGAAGCGAGGGGGACGGGGTGGGTGCGGGAGAGTGCGTGTGTGAGGGGATAGTGCTTTCGTGCGCTATCGGGTTGGTGTGCTATCGGGTTGGTGCGCTATCGGGAATTGTGTCAATTTTTCGCGTGCTATCGGGTTGGTGCGCTATCGCACCGTGCGCTAACGGAACCCGCTCGTTCCGGATCACCCTTGACAGGTAATCCGAGACCCCGTGCGCGCGCAAGCCCGCCCCAATCTTGTCCCACGGGAGGGTGTTAAATGCGTTGGCTATGTCCAAGGACACAGCCAACGCCACCCCCGTGCTGGACGATCTGTTCCGAGCGGGCCCGGAGATCATCAATTGCGTCGATGGTCGACCGGCCCGCCCGGAACCCGAATTGTCGCTCGCTGAGCCCCACAACAGATTGCAGGTGCTCAACGAGTCGCCCCACCAGAACGCGCTCCATCAGCTTACCGACATCATCCAAAAGACAGAGAGGTCGGTAAGCCGATGGATCGCCGGGGTCCTTCCCTCCCTTCGGAAGGAGGACTAACCTTGCCCTCTTCCAGAGGGAGGGGAAGACCCCTTTCCTGAGGCACCTCGTAAAGAGGTGACCCGCCAGCCTCACCCATGACCAGGGCCCAGATCTTACCAGGGATGCCGTCCGGGCCGGGAGCCTTATTCGGCTTCATTCTCCAGGCGGCATCCCTCATCTCCTCCGCTGTCACCCCCCAGCCCTCCCTCCACTCAGGCAAGCGGCCCGAGAGGGGGAAGGGCACTGCGCCCCCGGCTCCCCCGGGGAAGAGGGTTTCAACCACCTCCCCGAGGAAGCCAGGGGCCAGGGACTCCGTGATCGGGGGCGCCCGCGGTCTCAATTTCTTGAGAACCATCATATACGGGCGCCCCCACGGGTCCTCGTTAAGGGAGGTAAGCAGCTCCTCCCAGGCCCTAGTCTTGGACCTACCGATGGCGACGCCGAGTGAGTGCCGGGCATCTCGATACTCCCCCCGCGCCCGCCCAAAGCAGGCTTCTACCATTCCTCCTCCGCAAACATCTCTGAAGCCGGCGTCTGGCCCGGACCGAGGCATCGCGGAGATTCGCGATCGGGTGGCCAGCCCTATTCGTCCACAGTGATTCTATAATAAAAGGTTCCCGGAGGGGGCCGGGTCCACTGAGTGATGCTAAAGGTTTAACGTCACCCCTATTGAGTGTGCCCCGTGGATCGGAACCACGAGTAACCCAAACCTCGGGCTAGACGGTGCCGGGATTTACCCTACCCGGCATCGGGTATGAGGAAATACCGTCCAGATAATCCTCCACACACGCGCCCGGTTACCCGGCTTCAACCCCGGCATAGGCTCCGACGGCAGCGGGGGAGCGGTTTTTCCACATTAAACTTGTCCCTTCAGGCGGTCTTTGCTTGGACAAGTCCAGGACTTACACACCCGCATCTTCCAGGACAGAGGTCAGGTACCGACGTCACCTCGCCACCGCGGTCGGGGGGCCACTACTCCCCCCTTGGCTAGTCTATCGAGAATATCCACCGGGGCCGACCGCGTCCCATACACACACACATGCTCACACCGACTCATACGTGCAATGGTGTGCTCTTAGACCCCTCCCCCAACGAGAAGGGGAGCTCCTCCACCACGGCAAGGTGGCACACCACGGAGGAGGGCAGGCAAGGGTGGCGCGATTCACCGTCAGACGCGGGTGCTTACGCGGGGCGCCTGCTGCGATCAGCTGGTCGCTATACACACAGACAAACATGCGAACACATTTTTTTTTACACAGGGGAAATCCTCATGGATACCCTCTCTCCCCGGGGGAGCGGGGGTTATGCCGGACTTTTACCGGCTAAAACCCCTGCGGGTGTCCTCCATAGCGGTCACACGGGGGGGGCCACGGGTACGCCAAAGGCATTCTTCCGCGACTCCCCAACCGCAGTTCCTCCATTGTAGCCGGGAGGGTGGACACCCGTCCACCTCCCGGTTCCGCCTTAGGGATTTATCTCGGTGGGAGGTCCCCCGCCCCCACCAAGCTCCCCCTGCTATGGCCTTTAGTAGCGGGGCCTCTGCTGACGCTGCGTGGGGAAGGGGGCGCCGGGCGGGCCATAGAGCCCCCACAGCCTCGAAACCTCCCCCGGACATCCCCACCTACCTTCCTGATGCAGTGGGGGGGAAGGAAATTTCAGATGGGGTCCCCCCCGAGTCCAGTCCCGCGGTGGGGCCAGAGGCCCAAGCAGCTTCCTCCTCCCCCGCCGGATCCTCCTAGCAGCTGCTCCCCGTTGTCCCGGGGGGGGGGGCATCCTCCGCCGGTCCCTCTCTGCCTCCTCCTTGGCCCGGAAGACCTCGCAGAAGGTGCTCACCGCCCGCCACTGCTCTTGCCCCCGCAGCATCGCCTCGACGACTGCCGCGAGGGACAAGTCCTCACCCATCACTGCGACCAGGGCACGGCGCTGCACCTCCCAGGCCGGACAGGCCTCGAGTGTGCTGCGCCGTGTCCCGGTCCTCCTCGCAGTGGTGGCACCTGGGGTTGGCTTCCTCCCGATGCGGCACAGGTAATGACCGAAGCACCCGTGCCCAGTCACCACCTGCGCCATCTGGAAGGTGACCTGCCCCCAGGTCCTCCGCATCCATCCCCCCGAAGACCGGAAGGGCGGCCTTCACGACTCTCTGGTCCTCGTGGGCCGGCCCGGCCAACTGCCGCTGCCAGTCCACGAGGACCGAGTCCGCCACCCGTCGCCTGATGGCCTCCTTGGCCGACGGGCCCACTACTATTCCCCTCCCCCGTAGCTCCCGAACCCTCCCAGTACATTTCTGCCTGCCCCTGGGCCAGGAGCTCCAGGGGGGGGATCCCGCCATTACTGCCGCCGCCGCGTACGCTACCGTGCGATACGCACGAGCGGCCCTAAGGATGATGGGCCGGTGCGCCCTCCTTAGCAGCCCCCTGCACCTATTGGACCTCGAGGCCGCACCCGCCCAGATCGGTGCCCCGTAAAGGGCCACCGAGGCGACCGTGCCCACATACAATTTGCGGACACGGCCCGTCCGGCCCCCAGAGGTTGGGCAGCAGCCTCGACAGTGAGGCCGCCACCCCTCCTATCGTGGGGGCCAACCGGGCGAAGTGCTCCTCCAAGTCCCATCTGCCGTCCAGGTGGACCCAGATACTTCATCCGGGTCCCCACCTGGACGTCACATCCGTCTACCCTGAAGGTGAGCCCGGGGGGGGGGCCCGGGTGCCGTCATGGAAAAAGATGGCTTCGGTTTTCCGGGGGGTCACCCCCAGGCCCAACGCCTTTATACCTCGCACTACCCCGGCCACCGCGATACTCCCTTTCGCGGTCGCGTCCCTCCAATCCCCTCCCCCCGACTACCACCAACGTGTCTGCATAACAGATGACACGGCAGCCGGGGGAAGGACCCTCCCCAATACCTCGTCGTACGCAATGTTCCACAGGAGGGGGCCCAATACGGACCCCTGTGGAACACCGCGCACGATGGGCGTCCTTCTGCGGACACCCTTCGCGTCGCGGTAAGTAATGCTCCTCCCAACAAAGTAGTCCCGGATTACCCTTATCAGGTAATCCGGGATCCCGTGCGACCTGAGCCCCGCCTCTATCCTGTCCCACGGGAGGGTGTTGAATGCGTTGGCTATGTCCAGGGACGCAGCCAACGCCACCCTCCCGTCTTGGACAATCTGCTCCGAGCAGGCCCGTAGACCATCGATCGCGTCAATGGTCGACCGGTCCGCCCAAAACCCGAACTGGCTCTCAATGAGCCCCGCGCCCTGTCGCAGGTGCTCAGTGAGACGCCTCACCAGTACCCTCTCCATCAGCTTCCCGACCTCGTCCAGCAAACAGAGAGGTCGGTAAGCCGATGGATCCCCGGGGTCCCTCCCGCCCTTAGGAAGGAGGACTAGCTTTGCCTCCCTCCATAAGGAAGAAAAGACCCCCTCCCTGAGGCACCTCGTAAAGAGGTACCTCAAGGCCCCGCCAGCCTCCCCCATCACCAGGGCCCAAACCTTGTCAGGGATGCCGTCCGGCCCAGGAGCCTTGTTGGGCTTCATTTTCCGGACAGCATCCCTCATCTCCTCAGCTGTCACCTCCCAGCCCTCCCTCCACTCGGGCATACCCGAGAGGGGGAAGGGCATTGCGCCCCCGTCTCCCCCGGGGAAGAGGGTCTCAACCACCTTCCCGAGGAAGCCGGGGGCCAAGGACTCCGTGGTTGAAGGCGCCCGCAGCCTCAATTTCTTGAGAACCATCCTATCCCTATAAAAAAAACCTTGCAAACGTAAAAAAAATACGCCAAGTACATAAAAAATATTTCGCTTTGTATACAACAAAACGTTTAATAAAAAAAATGTCCCTAAGAATAATTTACAAAAATTAATTTGTAGAAAGGATATAAAATTTTACAAAAAGATGTGATATCCCTCTAAAAAAAACCTTACAAAGGTTAAAAAAATACACCAAGTACATAAAAAAATATTCTACCTTATATGCAACAAAATGTTTAATGAAAAAAGTCCTTAAAAATAATTTATAATAATTTTCCCTTGCAAAACCATTTTTCTGAAAAACAAAACCTCAACAAATAATTATCATAAAAAAATATAAAAAAATAAAATATCAAAACTAAATAGGAAATCAATAATGACTATTAGCCAAGTACCTAAGAGCAATTTGCAAATTTGACATAATACTTGCCATGAAATCAATTTTACATTGTAGAAATATTATACATAGATTCTCCCTAAAAAATTAAAACGCAATTTATATTTATTCAGAGAAACTTGATTTTTAAAATATTTAAAATCAACACTAAATGAGAATTAGGATTCCTTTAATTCCTAAAACATTTTTTATATAATGTATATAATTTAAAAATAAAACGTTTTACGCAAGTTTTAAATCGCACAGTCTTTAAATCGAAGTAAGTTATGAAAACTTGGCGTGCCCGGATCGTAATCAAGCATAGATTTAATATTTAATTGTATAATGTCTAAGATTTTACATTTTATTGGGGATATATTTGTTTATAATGTAAACGATCCGGGCACGCCAAGTTTTCATAACACTTCGATTTAAAGACTGTGCGATTTAAAACTTGCGTAAAACGTTTTATTTTTAAATTATATACATTATATAAAAAATGTTTTAGGAATTAAAAGAATCCTAATTCTCATTTAGTGTTGATTTTAAATATTTTAAAAATCAAGTTTCTCTGAATAAATATAAATTGCGTTTTAATTTTTTAGGGAGAATCTATGTATAATATTTCTACAATGTAAAATTGATTTCATGGCAAGTATTATGTCAAATTTGCAAATTGCTCTTAGGTACTTGGCTAATAGTCATTATTGATTTCCTATTTAGTTTTGATATTTTATTTTTTTATATTTTTTTATGATAATTATTTGTTCAGGTTTTGTTTTTCAGAAAAATGGTTTTGCAAGGGAAAATTATTATAAATTATTTTTAAGGACTTTTTTCATTAAACATTTTGTTGCATATAAGGTAGAATATTTTTTATGTACTTGGCGTATTTTTTTAACCTTTGTAAGGTTTTTTTTAGAGGGATATCACATCTTTTTGTAAAATTTTATATCCTTTCTACAAATTAATTTTTGGGGGATAATTTTTGTAAATTATTCTTAGGGACATTTTTTTTATTAAACGTTTTGTTGTACAAAGCGAAATATTTTTTATGTACTTGTATTTTTTTACCTTTGCAAGGTTTTTTTTATAGGGATTTCACATCTTTTTGTTAAATTTTATATGCTTCCTGTAAATTATTTTTTGGGGGAAAATATTAGTAAATTATTTTTAGGGATATTTTATTTTAGAAAATTGTTACTGTACGGTAAATTAGTCTTTCTACAAGTCATAACTAACAGTACAGGTTTTATGTTTTTGTGGTATACCGTTACTGAAATATTAGGTTTCATTCACAAGGGGTGGTTTTTAAAAATTATTATTATACGCTAAATTAGTCTTTGTAGAAACCTTAACTAACGGCATAGGTTTTATATTTTTGTGGCCCACCGTCTCTGAAATATTATATTTCATCCCCAAGGGGTGGTTTTTAAAAATTGCTATTATACACTTAATTAGTCTTTCTACAAGTCATAACTAATAGTACAGGTTTTATATTTTTGTGGTGCACCGTTTCTGAAATATCAGATTTCACCCCTATGGGGTGGTTTTTAAAAATTATTATTATACGCTAAATTAGTCTGTAGAAACCTCAACTAACGGCACAGGTTTTATATTTTTGTGGTATACCGTTTCTGAAATATTAGATTTCACCCTCAAGGGGTGGTTTTTAAAAATTGTTATTATACGCTTAATTAGTCTTCCTACAAGTCATAACTAACAGTACAGATTTTATATTTTTGTGGTGCACCGTTTTTGAAATATTAGATTTTACCCCCAAGGGGTGGTTTTTAAAAATTATTATTATACGTTAAATTAATCTGTAAAAATTTTAACTAACAGTACAGGTTTTATATTTTTATGGTGCACCGTTTCTGAAATATTAGATTTCACCCTCAAGGGATTGTTTCTAAATTATTACTATTTTTCAAAATTGTTATTATATGACAATTATTTTTTTAGAAATTTTATTTAATCAAATAAGTTCCATATTTTTACGTTCCTGAGATAATAATTTCCATCTCCTAAGGGGTTATTTTTGAAAATTACTATACGATAAATTAATCTCTCATACGTATGCACACACATACACACGTATTACACGTGTATGCACGCACATATACATTTAATCTTATTTCTTAAGGCGTATTTGCACACTCGACGAATAATCGTACATGTGCGTTGCAAATGCGCCTTGAGGGACAAACTTGCTTTGCGTGTGTGCGTGCGATCTTATGTACGTGAGTCTGAACCTGGAAATGGAAAACGAAAAAATGTCACAATCTGATATGCGATCATTATTTCTCGAGATTGACTGCACCAATCTTATTCAAACTGGTCGCAATCGAAAGTTTATACTCAAATTATATCATAAAAGTGCCGTCAGATTTATGATAACGGCTTTAGTTCTTGAGATATTTTAATCGAAAGTTTATAAGACCCAAAATTCCGGATAAGGTACTTGGTAGCGCCGCGTCGAGAACAATGACACTCAATGCTCGGTCTGTTTTTTTATGTACTTGGCGTCGCGACGCTACCGCGTCGCTTGATACGGGCGCCCCCACGGATCCTCGTTCAGGGAAGCGATCAGCTCCTCCCAGGCCCTGGTTTTTGACCTCCCAATGGCAGCGCCGAGGGAGTGCCGTGCATCTCGATACTCCCCCCGCGCCTGCTCGATGCACGTCACACTAGCGCTCCTCCTACGGAGACACCGTTGGAGCCGGCGCCTGGCCCGGACCGAGGCATCGCGGAGACCCGCGATTTCCTCGGTCCACCAGTACGCCGACCTCCTCCCGCATCCCTTCCTTACCCTTGGCATCGAGGCATCACAGACCCCCCCAGAGGGCCTTGCGAAGCCTCGACGCCAAGTCCTCCACACTGAGCCCCTCCCATGTTCGGGGCTCCTCCCCCCATAACCCACAGCGTGGCGTGCAAAAAACGTGGAACGCTTCACGATTTTGCGTGTCATCCATGCGCAGGGGCTATGCTAATCTTCTCTGTATCGTTCCAATTTTAGTATATGTACTGCCGAAGCAAGTATACTACTATCATATAAAATATTAGTATTAAATATTTATTTAAGATAATAGTAAAAGTAACAAATATTTTAAAAACACTTATTTAATCTAATTAATTTTTAAATAGATATACGATGTATGGATATCACACACATTCATGATAATAATAATATTAATATGTTAAATGTTTATTATGTTTACCGCATTCTTCAATCGAACACATGATCGCGTTCGATAGCGCCAGTAGTACCTTAACCCACCGCAACCTACCATGACAAAAAACTGCTTGCAGTCGCCGAGTAATTATCGTCGCATTGTCGCGTCGTCGCGTCGTGTAGTAACGTGTCCGCGCGTGTTTCTTTCATCGAGTGATTTTTAATCGCCAAGAGTTATTATTCGACAGTGATTAATAGTGATTAGTGATAGTCATTAGTAAATTTCTCGTCTCATCGAGTGAGTAAATAAATGTGATTACGTTAAAGTTTATAAAAGAATACAATTCATGAGAAAGAAGAAAAACTCAGTTAATAATTTAGTGTGGATTTCTTGTCTTTTGCAACGTGATATCTACGTTAAATTTGAGAACGTACGATCTATCGGAAAATTCATTTCTCCTTCAAGCAATTACAGCAATACATCAAAAGTCATCGAACAAGGTAATAATAACTATTTTTTGACGTTATGTGAAAACAGATCTCGGGAAGTCAGAGGGACAGTGTGTCAAAGGAAATTCGTGAAGAGAGGGGTTTTTAGTGGGTAGCGAGTACCGAGTTGGTAATTTAACTTGGAACTCGAGTCCCATATAACTCACTGGATCGACCGGTGGGTATGCATAAAATGCATTTTCCCCTCTCTCGTAAAAAAAACAAAAAAAAACAGGTGTGAGCGAATGAGAGAGAGAGAGAGAGAGACAGACAGACCTCTCCGTGGTGTACCACCTTGTCGTGGTGGAGAGGCTCCCATTCTCGCTAGAGAATGGATCTAAGAGTACACCATTGCACTTCCTCGCTCCATGGAGCGGGAAGAGGCTTTCTGTGGCCTTGGGCGGATGGCCCATCACGGATAGGGGTAGGCGGCCCTGACTTCAATCGCCTGGCCCACCGAGTGCCGTTAAGGGCGGGAGAACGCCCTGACTCATTTCCTTCTACTCTCTTTCTATTCTTTCTTCTGCTGATCCCTTCAACCTTAATACCTTCTTCCCTTCTAATTCCTGAGCTATGGATGAGTTATGCGTATAGCGGGTGCTCCCGCTGGGATGAGGGTGCCGAACAGTCGGTGCTCCGCTGCGAGGCGTCCCTCAGTGGGGAAGAATGGGTGCGGGTCAAGACCTCGCCCGAGCGACTGGTTCGGGTGACTTAGTCACCCAGCCGGGCCAGAGGCGAGACCACCTTGACCAATTACACCCATGGGGTATGTGAGTAGGCGTGTGTGTGCGTGTGTGTGTGTGTGTGTGGATGTGTGGGTGTGTGTGAGGGTAGATGTGGATCTATGAGAGTGTGCGCGCGGGTTGGATTCGTTTTGACTGTCACGTGGCAGGTGCCTGTGAGGCACAGTAGATGCTGATGTTGGATGGGGGAGCTGGCGTCGGTCGGGGCACCATGGTCACGTCTTTAAAGGCGGGTGAACGCCCGTTGAGTTGGGGCGGGGACTATCGTGTACGGCCCTTAAGCCATGGTGCTTCGATCGAAGGTCGGCGAACTCATCCAAACATCTCGGGCGGTCACGGGTGATGGCCCGGGGATATCGTCATCCCTGGATCATCGCGGACCGGGGGATTCGCCGCCCTCACCCATCCGAGGGCGGGTCCCCCTGGGTGGCTTACACTCACGGGGAACCCGGGTAGGTAAATTATTCAGCCTGTTGGCAAAGTATTGGTAAGGGGTGATGCCTTCCCCTTATAACCCCGAAGGCATTCAGCATATCGGGCAGGGGCGATGCGGGTGACGGGGATAGGAGTACAGGGAAACCTGGCCCCCCGAAGTCGACATCGTCAGGGCGAAGGGTCCGCCTTCCCCTCGCTTAATAAAAAAAGCGGAGGCGGGGACACGGGTTAGGAGTCGACGTTGTACGCCGACGACAGGGGGCCTGCCCACCCCTGGATAAATAATCGTAGGCAGATCGGGCGTAGGGCATCTCACGATGGAGATGTCTTACGCAAATCGCTTTCACGTGAAAGCGAAGCATGACCCCACGATGGGGGCCCCGGGTAGGTCAAGGACCATCATGATGTGGATGCGTCATGGTGGGAAAGAGGGTTGTGCCTCACCCTCCGGAAACTCGGAGGCACATTTGGTTCGAGTCACGGTTGCCGTCGAGTGGCGCGGTGATGTCGGGTGACGGGTCGCTACCTCGTAGGACCCCGAAACCGACATCGCCAGCAACAGGAGTCTGCATTCCTCCTCGTATAAAAAGGCGGATGCAGGGACACAGGTAAGGGGCGACATTAGGAGGACGGACTGCTACCTCGTAGAGTCCCGAATCTGATATGCGTCAAACAGGGGTGCGCCTTCCCCCCAGGTTTGAAGAATCCGGAGGCGTTCGGGGTCGTTGGTGTATCTGTATGAGATCACCACGACAAGTCTCCCCTACCAGAGGGGTCCGGGTAGGAAACTCACCTTTGCGGCGAAAGCGGAAGGTGAATTGAGGGGTGGTGTCTCACCCTCCGGAAAACCGGAGACACACTTATCTCGAGTCACGGTTGCCGTCGAGTGGCGCGGCGATGTCAAGCGACGGGTCGTAGACCCCGAGGCTGACATCGCCAGCAATAGGAGTCTGCATTCCTCCTCGTATAAAAAGGCGGATGCAGGGACACGGGTAGGGGCGGATTAGGGCGACGGGCTGCTACCTCGTAGGGTCCTGAACCTGATATCCGACCAACAGGGGTGCGCCTTCCCCCTCGTATAAAAACGCGGAGGCGCACGGGGTCGTTGGTGTATCTGCAATGAGATCACCACGACAAGTCTCCCCCACCAGAGGGGCCCGGGTAGGATACTCACCTTCGCGGCGAAAGCGGGAGGTGAATTGAGGGGTGGTGTCTCACCCTCCGGAAAACCGGAGACACACTTATTTCGAGTCACGGTTGCCGTCGAGTGGCGCGGTGATGTCAAGTGACGGGTCGCCGACCCCGAGGTTGACATCGCCAGCAACAGGAGTCTGCATTCCTCCTCGTATAAAAAGGCGGATGCAGGGACACGGATAGGGGCGAATGGATGGAGACGGAACCAAGTTCCCGACCCTGACATTCGACCAACAGGGGTGCGCCTTCCCCCTCGTATAAAAACGCGGAGGCGTACGGGGTCGTTGGTGAATCTACAATGAGATCACCACGACGGGTCCCCCCTACCAAAGGGGTCCGGGTAGGGAAATCACCTTCGCGGCGAAAGCGGGAGGTGAATTGAGGGGTGGTGTCTCACCCTCCGGAAAACCGGAGACACACTTATCTCGAGTCACGGGTGCCGTCGAGTGGCGCGGTGATGTCAAGTGACGGGTCGTCGACCCTGAGGCTGACATCGCCAGCAACAGGAGTGCATTCCTCCTCGTATAAAAAGGCGGATGCAGGGACACGGGTAGGTGGCGACATTAGGGGGACGGAATTGCACCTCCACTTGTGGAGTCCCGAACCCGGGATGCGTCAATAGAGGGTGCGTTTCCCCTCTTGTTAAAAAATCCGGAAACGTACGGTGCTGATGGTGTATCTGCATGAAGATCACCACAGCTGTAGTCTCCCCTTCGTTGGGGTCCGGGTAGGAAAACCATCTCTGCGGCGAAAGCGGGAGATGAAAGAGGGGTGATGTCTCACCCTCCGGAAATACGGAGACATAATGTTGCTTCGAGTCACTGTTGCCGTCGAGTGGCGCGGTGATGTCAAGCGACGGGTCGTTGACCCCGAAGTTGACATCGCCAGCAACAGGAGTCTGCATTCCTCCTCGTATAAAAAGGCGGATGCAGGGACACGGGTAGGGGCGGATTAGGACGACGGACTTTCTCCTGACTCTGATATCCGACTAACAGGGGTGCGCCTTCCCCCTCGTATAAAAACGCGGAGGCGTTCAGTGCTTCAGGTGAATTCACATGGAATCACCGGGGCATATTTCCCTCCCGATGAGGGCCCGCGTTATTCCCCAACCGTGGGGTCCCGGGTAGGACACACCTTGGCGGCGTAAGCGCAAGGTGTTGAGGGATGGTGCATCACCCTCCGGAAATTCGGATGCACGCTTGCTTCGAGTCACGGTTGCCGTCGAGTGGCGCGGTGATGTCAAGTGACGGGTCGACGACCCCGAGGCTGACATCGCCAGCAACAGGAGTCTGCATTCCTCCTCGTATAAAAAGGCGGATGCAGGGACACGGGTAGGGGCGGATTAGGACGACGGACTCAGTCCCGACTCTGATATCCGACCAACAGGAGTACGCCTTCCCCCTCGTATAAAAACACGGAGGCGCGGAGGCCCTTGGTGTATTGGCATGTAATCACCAAGAGCAACTTCTCCCCTCCGATAGGGGTCCGGGTAGGTTTGGCGGTGCTCCAAGGGGTAAGGGTGATAGACGCACCCCTGCTGATCGTCCGACCCACAGAGGGCACGTAGGCTGTACCACCTACAAATGTCTGAATGGGCGACGCTGCTTTCCTCTCGCCGGGGAAGAGTCCCTCCTGGCGGGTGTATTCACAGCTGGGAGGGGACAGCAGCGGATGGGCCCCCCCCAACAGGAGCGTCCGCCGAGTAGGGAGTCTTCCTCCTCCCTTCTTTAAGGCAAAACGGAGAGAGGCTAGCTGTACATGACTCTCCTCGGAGGCCTTCCTATGAAGAGAGAGTCCTCTGTGCAAACGTGAGTTGGGAAGCCCTGGCGAGAGGGCAACAAGGATGGGCCCCAGACTAAGCGGGGCTAACGGGTCCCTTAGAGAATTAGGGACCTTATTTTTCCCCTCCGGGGTACACCACCTTGTCGTGGTGGAGGGGCTCGGGTGATCCTACGATCCGCTGAGACAGCACCGAGGGTTCAACCTTCGGGAGGGCCGGCGGGGAGGATCACTCGCTAAGAGTGTACCAGGGCACCCGGCTTTGCCCAGGGGACAGTCTGTCCCCGAAGGGTCATTGAGACCCGATGTCGGTAGGGGAAGGAGACCCCGACTACAAACCCCGGCTGCACGGAGCCGATAGGGGAGGATTTCTATCCTTCCTCCGTGCACATTGTGGGTACTCCCGCAGGGGTGTGAGGGTGCTGCGTGGTGGGTGCTCCTGCCTCGTAGCGTCCCTCGGGTGGGGACGTGGGTGCCGGGGTGCCTTGTGTCTGGGGGCGGCATCCTCCTCGCGATCTTGCGGGGTGGGTGCGCGTCCTGGCATGGGGTGCTTTCGGCGTCCCACAGTAAGGGGTCTCGGGGCTAGCCCGTGACTCCTTGGGGGGATGCGGTGGCCGGTCCACTCCGAGCCGGGGTGTCACCCAAGTATGCGTGTCCCTCCGGGGAGGGGTGGAAGCGGCGTCCCGCAAGGGGGTAGTCGCCTCCCACCGCTCGGCAAACGGCCCGAGGTGTGACCCCGGGATACGCGCCGAGTAGGAGGAGGGGACGGGTCGGCAGGTTGACCCACCTGGAGATATTCAGGTGACCGGACTTATCCGGACTGTCGGCCCGGGTCGCGCCGAGCCGCTCGGACGTTCCCGAGGCGGGGTCGGTGCGACGGGGATGGCGGTGATTAGGGTCTCCCGGCGAAGGGGAAGTCTCCCCCTCGTCGGTGCCCAGTAGCCGTCTGCCGCCGGAGCCGCTCCGACGTACTCGGAAGTCGGGGTCCGACGGCGATGTTGGGTACCCGGTGGTTGTCCGTTACCGTTTCCTCTTCCGAAACGGCAACCACCGGGACGGCGCATGGCCCCGGGTCTAGAGGATCCGGGCCGGGACTTTAGCCGGTCGCCACGGCGGGCAAGACGGGGGAGCGGCTGCCCCGTCCCAACCGTCCGTGGGGCCCCCCGGGTGGCGCCACTCGCTGCGGTGTCCGAGAGGTCGGAGACTCGGAACCCCTGAAGACCAGTGGAGGCGTCAAAACCTCCACGGGCTAGTAGGGGGCTGGAGGCCAGTGTCGGGGATGCCCATCCCCCGACCTGTGCCATATGCCATCTCCCCGGGGGAACTTGGGGCCCGGTCGCGGGATATTCCGCGGCCGGTGGGGGTATACCCTGGATGGCGGAGCCGCAGCGGGACAGTGGGATAATTTCACAATGAATACCACTAATACTAAAGAAACCCAACAAAAAAACAAAACAAAGGTTACGGCTCTAAGGAGCGGAGAGGGAGAGGGTATTGAGGAGGCGATGGCTTCACAGTCAACCTCCCACTACTCTGGGCGGACGAGATCCGCGAGTAGGGCGGGTGATCGGCTGCATGGCGGGGAGCGCTATGCACCGTACGAGACCACCGACAAGGGATCCAAACCTTTTGTCACCAAGGTGGAGCACGTTGCCGCCAAAATGTCCTTGGACAGGGTATTGAGGGTCACATTGGGACCCAGAATACCCCTATCGGGGACGGGAAAGGAAGAGCCAACTCCGCCCACAGCACCCAGCGAAGTGGGACCTAGTCCCACTCCTACAACGGGTGGCGAGAGAAATGGTGGGGAGATCGGGGGTGTAACCCCGTCTCAACCACAGCCAAGTCCCCTCGACCAACCGAGATGGGCACACGAGGGCATGGAGGTGGACTCGCTCGACGGGAGTGCCACAGAGGAGGAGGTAGATGTCGTGGACATCACGGAAGAGGAGGCCCTAAAAAAGAAGAAAGGAAGGGGGAAGGTACCCGAAGCCGGGCTGTGGCCTGTACGTCGGGAAAAGAGAGAAGGACGAAGAACGGGCCAGGCAGAAGAAGGAGGACGCACGGGTGGATAGTGCCCGAAAGGCCCTCGACCCACTCGTTCCCCCTAAGGGGGCCAGATGGAACAAGGTCCTCAGGCAGGAAGAGGACATGGAGGAGGAGCTATCCCATGCTCCTCTGGAGGATATTGTCGCGAGGATGGTGGAGCAGTCTGCCACAATATACAAAATAGCGGACTGCTCCAACGGCATGAAGGGTAGCCTGGTCGGGGAGATGAAAAAGGTGGTTGCGATGGTGAGGGCGGCCACCACCGTTCTTGCCGAGAGGGCGCGTGAGAACGAGGAGATGGGCAGCAGGAAGGAGCTGGAACGATACAGGAAGGAAGTCAAACAGCTCAGGGAGGAAATACGGGAGATGAAGGAGGCCCGAAAACCAGCGGCTCCGGCTCCCGAGTCCCCTCCCCCAAGTCGGAAGAGGAACAGAGGAGTGAAGAGAAGGAGGGCCGCCACATTCGAGTTTAGCTCGGAGGAGGAGGAGATAGCCTCCCTCCGGCTAGACGACAGGAAGGTCTTCCCACCCCTCCCCTTCCATTCCAACCCCGCTCGTGAGGAGAGGAAGGAGAAAGGAGAGGAGAGAAGGAAGGCGTTACAACCCCTCCAGGAGGAGCCGAGCCCCTATATTAGAGGTCCAGCGCTCAAAGGGGGGGCAGGTACATAGACGTCTACCCACCCGGCCTCCCTGCGGAAAAACGCGGGGAATTCGACGAGGTCGTGGAAGGCCTCAGCCAGGTGGCGATTGACGTAGAGGCGGACGATGAGGCGAGAAGAGAGAGGGCACTGAGGGAGCGAAATCAGATGCTCCAAAGGCTCAACGAGCTCTACGGCGAGGGTTCAAGGACAGTGAAGTCCAGCCCGATGCCCGCCCCTACGCCTCAACCCCGGAAGGTGAAGTTACCGATGTTGACGCTGGAGTCCTACGTCTCCACCTCCGTCATCGAGAAGGAGGCCATGGCCTCCGACCTCTCGGAGAGGTGGAAACGCGGAGCTTCCGAAAGAGACTTTCCCCCCTATGACCTCTGCACCCAAGGCAGGGTCACGAGGGGATGTGAAGAAGGGAAAGAAAAAGAAGAATAAAGAGAAGAAGAAGGGGAGCGAGGACACATCCTCTCCCCTATCCGCTCCACGGCCGGCTCCGAGGGGGAAGAGGGAGCCTGAGGCCCCTCAACCCTCAAGAAACACGGCCGGAAATGGACAGGGGCCCCAAAAAGCCCCTAAAAGGAAGAGGAAGGAGGCCGCCACCACCGATGGGCCCGCCTCGCAGCCCCCTGCTAAGGGGAACGACGGAGAATGGAGGACAGTGGTCGGCAGGAAGGCCCGCCAGGGCAAAGCCGCGGAGAGTCGCGCCAAGAGCACTCCCGCTCGAGCGGCCAGACCCGGGGGAGCCGGTAAAGGCGCGAGCCAACCCCGGCCCCCTGAACAAGCCTCCCCACCTCCCACCGCTCAGGGGAGTGGAGGGGGTAAGAAGAAGAGGACTCCGTGGTCATAACTTGCCCACCCGGCCAGTACAAGGATGCGATCAGGCTGGCCACGGAGAAAATAGACCTGGCCAGCCTAGAGATCGAAGGGATGACGGCCAGGAGGGCGGTCACGGGCGCGCAGATATTTGAGGTGGGCGGCCCGGACAACCGGCGCAAGGCGGAAGCGCTCGCCGAAAAAATCAGGGAGGTGTTCGCTGGAAAGGATGGGGTGAGGGTTGCTTGCCCCATCACTACGGCCGAGCTCCGAATCCGGGACCTGTGCGAGGCGACGGAGGAGGAGGATATTAGGGGGGCGGTGGCTTCCGTTGGAGGGTGTGCCCCCGATTTAGTAAAGGTTGGGCCGATTCGGTTCGCCGGCAGAGGTCTCGGCACGGCGTGGGTCCGTTGCCCTCTGGCTGTGGCCAATAAGCTGGCTGCAGCCAAGAAGATAAGAATAGGGTGGACCAACGCCAGAGTGGAGGCACTGGAAAAGAGACCTCTCCAGTGCTACAAGTGCATGGGGAAGGGACACACCAAGTCCCAGTGCACGAGCCCCACGGACAGAGGAGGCGATTGTTACAGGTGTGGGAGACCTGGACATGCGGCCCGGGACTGCACAGCCCCGGAGAGGTGCCCGGTGTGCGCCGATCTCGGTCGTCCGGCCGATCATCGTGCAGGCTCCCGCACCTGTACAGCACCAAGGAGGAAAGCGAGCGGGCGGGCGACTAGGCCCGTCGCATTAACCTCCTCCTCCCCTGCAGATGAGGGAAAGAAAGGAGAGGTGAAAAGCTCCACCCCCTCTGTACAAGAAGAGGGGGCTATGGAGTGTGAGCCTCCTCTGCCACAGAGGAGGCCACAAGTAAGGGCGGACAAGGCGTCCGCGGATCACCCCCCACCGGAGCCCGCTGTGAGAGCGGAAAGTGGGGAAGGCGATCAGATGGAGGTGGTGCTGGAGGAGCCTGGTGAACAGAAGTAAATATGACCACCAGACTCCTCCAAGCCAATCTTAATCACGCCGGCCAGGCGCAGCAGCTGTTTATGCAGAACCTGGTCGAGCGTGATGTCGGATTGGGGATCGTCTCCGAGCCGTATACGGTCCCCGATCGCAACGACAATTGGATCGGGGATGCCGGCGGCTTGGCGGCGGTCGTGAGGGCTGGCGCGAACTCCCCCTCCCTCAAGCTAATAGAAAGAGGAGGGGGGTTCGTCGCGGTGAAGTGGGGGCCCATCTATATAGCTTCGTGCTACGCCCCCCCCAGATGGACACCCGGCGAGTTCGAGGCGTTTCTGGAACAACTGGGGGCGGTCGTGCAGGGCATTCTGCGCGACACCCCCGACGCCCCTGTAATTGTGGCCGGGGATTTCAACGCAAAATCCCCGGCCTAGGGCGAAACTCGCCGGGATCGTAGGGGCAATACCCTGGTGGGGTGGGCGAGTGAGCACGGCCTCTGCATATTAAACAGGGGCCGTGCAAGCACCTGCGTGCGGCCGCAGGGCAAGTCCATCGTGGATATCACGATGGGCTCCCCATATGCGGCGCGCATGGTGAGTGGCTGGCGCGTGGTGCAGGATATGAGGGGTGAAACCCTCTCGGACCACCTGTATATAGAGGTGGTCCTGGGCACTGCGCGTCGGCCGTTTCCTCGCCCATCCCTAGGGGGGGCCAACGAAGTGAGATGGGCCCTCACTAAACTCGACGAAGACGAGTTGGAGACCGCCCTACGTGCGGTAACGTGGGGGATGCCGGAGGGAGCAACGGGGCAGGATATCCACGAGGAAGTGGAATGGCTCCGGGGCGTCATGCACCAGGTGTGTGACGCAGCTATGCCCCGGGCCACATCCCGCCCAAGACGGGCCGTTTATTGGTGGACGGAGGAAATCGCCGAGTTGCGGCGCTCCTCCGTCCAGGCCCGGCGCACGCTCTTCCGGCTCCCACGCAACGTGGGAAGGAGAGCGAAGGAAGATGCCCTGGCCGCCTATAGGGTTGCGAGATGCGCCCTTAGCCGAGCCATCAGGAAGTCAAGGGCAACATGTTGGAGCGAACTACTAAAGTCGCTCAACACGGACCCATGGGGGCGCGCATATAAGATTGTTCTGAGCAAACACAGAGCATGGGCGCCCCCAGTGACGCAGTCCCTGGAGGACTACATCCTCCGCAGAGTTGTGGACACCCTCTTCCCTCAGCAGGTGGAGGGGTCCACGTTAGAGTGGGGTCCAAACCTCGATGGGCCCCACGAAATAAGCGAGGATGTGGAGATAACCGGGGGCGAAGTCATCCGGGCCGTCCGGCGTATCGGGTCGAGAAAGGCACCCGGGCCGGACGGGGTACCCGGAAAGATATGGGTCCGGGCCCTTGGCTTCCTTGGTGAGCGCCTGAAACATTTTTAACGAGTGTCTTAGGCAAGGGGTGTTCCCCCCCAGTGGAAGAAGGCCAAGCTGGTCCTTCTTCCAAAAGCAGGCAGGGAACCGGGCACTCCGTCGGGTTATAGGCCGATTTGCCTGCTGGACGAGGTAGGGAAGATCCTGGAGAGGATCATCGCTACCCGCCTCGTCCAGCATCTGTCTCGGGAAGGAGCGGATCTCCACGAGGAGCAATATGGCTTCCGGGAGGGAAGATCGACGATCGACGCGATCAAGCGCGTCATGTCCCTCTCGGAAGCCGCGATAGAGGGGGTGGGGTGTGCATGGCGGTGTCGTTAGACATCGCCAATGCTTTTAACACCCTGCCCTGGGATTGTGTCGGGGACGCCCTCCAGAGGAGGGGGGTCCCCAGCTACCTCGTGGGGATTATCCGAAGTTATTTCCGGGACAGAACGCTGGAGTATGTCGGGTCCGACATGCTCTGGCACCGACGGAGTGTTCAGTGCGGGGTCCCGCAGGGGTCGGTACTAGGCCCCCTGCTATGGGACCTCGCGTATGACAGGGTTCTCTGCCTGCCCCTCCCCCGAGGCTGCCACGCCATCTGCTATGCAGATGACACGCTTGTGGTAGCTGAGGGGGGAGAGCCGGGGGAACACCGCGGCCAGGGCGGAAGCCGCGACAGCGTGCGTGGTGCGGGGTGTCATCGATATGGGTCTCAAGGTGGCGGCCAGCAAAACGGAGGCGATGTATTTTTATGGTCGCGCCTCCGGGTCGCCACCTGAGACTCGTATCCGAGTAGGAGGAGCCTCCATCCTGGTGGGAGACCGGTTAAAATACCTCGGTCTCTTACTGGATGGCCAGTGGAGATTCGGGCACCACTTTAGGGCCCTTACCCCCAGGGTCGAGCGGGTGTCGGCTGCGTTAGGTCGACTCCTGCCGAACCTCGGGGGTCCGGATGGCCGTGTCCGCCGCATGTATGTGGGGACGGTGAACTCGGTGGCCCTATATGGGGCGCCCATATGGGCGAAGGATCTCGCGGCCATGCGTAGCGCAAAGGATGCACTCAGGCGAGTGCAGCGCACCATGGCCGCGAGGGTGACAAGGGCCTACCGAACCGTCTCTCACGCGGCGGTCACAGTAATTGCGGGCTGGCCTGGAGTTCCTCGCGCAAATGTACGCCGATATGTACTGGCGAGAGCGGGAACTCCGGGGTGGCCCTGGCGGAAGGAAATTGCCAGCCCGCATAAAGAGGGTCATCCGGCTCCACGCCCGGCGGTCTCTTATGGAGAGGTGGGACGCCCACCTCTCCGACCCGAATACAGCGGGTCAAAGAACCGTCGGGGCCATCCGGCCCTGTCTGGCGAAATGGGCAGACAGGGCCCAGGGGGAGGCTACCTATAGGTTGACACAGGTGCTCACCGGACACGGCTGTTTCGGTGAGTACCTGTGTCGAATAAAAAAGGAGGACACCCCGCACTGTCATCACTGCGGGGCGGCAAATGACTCGGCGCAGCATACCCTGGCCGAATGCCCGGCCTGGGATGTGCTGCGCCAAGAGCTCATCAGGAGGGTGGGCGCCGACCTCTCGCTGCCGGCGCTTGCGAAAAACATGGCCGACAGCGGAGAGATCTGGAAGGCCGTCGCCTCCTTCTGTGAGTCTGTTATGCTCCGGAAGGAGGTGGCGGAGCGGGTGCGCCGCCAAGAAGAGGCGGCGGCGGAGGCGGTTGCGGCAGCTGCGGCCGCGGCTGCCGCTCAAAGTAGTGACGATGAGGAGGAGGATGACGCGGACGAGAGTGTCGAGGAGGATAGTGCGGGGGAGGGAGAGACAGAGGACGAGGACGGGTGGCATGCACCCACACCCCCAGCCTCCCCCCCCGCGAGCCGCAGGAGCAGGACGACGGAGGTGCCGGAGGGGGTCTTCGTCTCCCCAGTCGGGGAGATGACATTAAGGGGGGAGAGATGCAGTGGCCGCGACAACAGCGGCTACATAAGCACGCTTCTCCCCCATTGACCTTCTCCGGACAGATGCAAGACATACGGGATGGCGAGGAGGGAGTGGTAGACTTGGACCCTCCCTCCCTCCTCAGAGTCGTAGTCTGACGACTCGGTGAAAGGGAGGAGGGGGGGATACATCAATCCCCTCTCCTCCACCAAGTAATGGAAAGAAGGAAGTAGTCGGGGGGAGGAAGGAAACATCTTCCTTCCCTCCCCCCGACTGGAATACGCAGGCCGCTATCAAATGGCGGCCGATGCGATTCCCTCGGGACCTGATCGTCGCGGGCGGAGGCCCGTGGCGGTCCGCTCAAGGTCCCCGAGGAAGGTGGGTGAATGGCGTGGCCCCATTCACCCGCAGTAGGGAAGTAGAGAGGGGAGGGAGATAAATAACCTCTCCTCGGGATGGAGACCCAATGGTAATCAAACGCCATTGGGTCGTAAGCGCGGAGGGGACCCACAGTCGGGGATGCAGAAGTATTGCATCAGCGAGTCCCTGGTCCCCGACTGCCCCTCCAAACGCGCGGAAGGCCACCTCGGGGGTTTTAGTGGGTACACCAGCCGATTATAGACCGGGACTCCCACATAACCCTCGCTTCTCCCCCGAGAAGTGAGGGTATCCATAAAGAATATCCCCCGAGTTACCAAAAAAAAAAAAAAAAAAAAACCTTATTTTTCCCCTCCGGGGTACACCACCTTGTCGTGGTGGAGGGGTTCGGGTGATCCTACGATCCGCTGAGACAGCACCGAGGGTTCAACCTTCGGGAGGGCCGGCGGGGAGGATCACTTCGGCGTCCCACAGTAAGGGGTCTCGGGGCTAGCCCGTGACTCCTGGGGGGGATGCGGTGGCCGGTCCACTCCAAGCCGGGGTGTCACCCAAGTATGGGTGTCCCTCCGGGGAGGGGTGGAAGCGGCGTCCCGCAAAGGGGTAGTCGCTTCCCACCGCTCGGCAAACGGCCCGGGGTGTGACCCCGGGATACGCGCCGAGTAGGAGGAGGGGACGGGTCGGCAGGTTGACCCACCTGGAGATATTCAGGTGACCGGACTTATCCGGACTGTCGGCCCGGGTCGCGCCGAGCCGCTCGGACGTTCCCGAGGCGGGGTCGGTGCGACGGAGGATGCAGCAGCTGGGTGTCCCCGTAGATCCCGTAGGTCTTCCTCTTCGGTGGTCCCCCACTGCTGCCAGCCGCCAGGGCCGCTCGGAAGTACTCCGAGGTCGGGGTCTGGCGGCGAGAGTTGGTGTACCCGATGGTCGCCGTGACCGTTTCCCCTTCCGAAACGGCGGCCACCGGGACGGCGCATGGCCACGGGTCTAGAGGACCCGGGGCGAGACTATAGCTGGTCGCCACGGTGGGCAAGGCGGAGTAGGGGAGCGGCTGCCCCGTCCCAACCGTCCGTGGGGCCCCCCGGGTGGCGCCACCCGCTGCGGTGTCCGAGAGGTCGGAGACTCGGAACCCCTGAAGACCCGTGGAGACGTCAAAACCTCCACGGGCTAGTAAGGGGCTGGAGGCCCGTGTCGGGGATGCCTATCCCCCGATCTGTGCCATATGCCATCTCCCCGGGGGAACTTGGGGCCCGGTCGCGGGACATTCCGCGGCCGGTGGGGGTATACCCTGGATGGCGGAGCCGCAGCGGGACAGTGGGATTATTTTCTTATGGATTCCACAAATACAAACAAAAACAAAAACTTAACAAACACCAACAACAAAAACAATAACAATAAAAACAATAACGAGGAGGGAGTAAGTGCGAGGGAAGAGACCAGTTCACGGCCTTCCTCTCCGAAGCACTCGTTGTCCGAGGACCAACCGGGCAAGGCCCTGCGCAGATCAACGCGCAGTAGTATGCGACAGGTCCCTTATCAATTAAGTGGAGGCGAGGGGCTTGCCCCTCCTTCTGCTAAGGAACCTGTAGTCAGGATGGCGAAGCTAAACATCACCAAAATCGAGGATGTCAGCTTCCAACTCCCTCTTGCCCGCCGCACAGGGAATGCAGAGGCACCTGATCCGCTTCCAGGCGTGAGCGGGATGGGACACGATCCCTCCCCTGCCCGCGCCGAAGAAGGAGAAGTCGAGCCACCATCACGGGAAAACCTTTCCGCACGCACGATGGAGTACAACCACTCCTGGCTCGAGAAGGGGAAGGCTCTTGACCGTGAAGAGGAGGAAATGGAAACCGACTCCATAGACGGCGGCGACATCCATAATACTGCCGCGGAGGAAGAAGAAGACAAGGTCTCTGTCACCAGTTCGGTGGCGGAAAACATGGTCGAGGAGCAAAGAGAGAAGCGTGGCAGGGGCCGACCGCCGACAACCGGCGAACATGTTGGCAAGCGTCTGAAGGAGGAGGAAGCCCGACGCCGGCAAAGGGAAGAGGAGAGAGAAAGGAGTGCGGCGGAAGCACTTAAGCCGAATCTTCCCAAGGGCGCAAGATGGAAGCGCCTCCTCGAACAGGAGGAGGAAAAGGAGGATGAGCTCACTAATGAGCCCACAGAGGCAATTGCGGCGCAGCTTATGGAGCATTCCGCCATCATATTCAAGGTGGCGGACTGCTCCAAAGGAATGAGCGGGAGGCTGGTCGGCCAAATGAGGGACACTATAGTCCTTCTGAGAGCGGCGACATCGGTCATGGCCAGACGGATCAGAGAGGGAGAGAATCCGGAGCTCAAAGAACACCGGGCAGAGCTTGCTAAGCTCCGGGAAGAAAAAGCGGAGCTAAGGAGGGAGGTGGAGCAGATCAGGAGGATTTTACCCTCCTCCCCCTCTTGCTTTCCGTCCTACGGCTAGGGATACTAGCTGGAAGCGCAAGAGAAGGAGGATAATTGAATCCGATGAGGAGGAGAACCACCACCACCTCTGCCCTTGTCGACGGGGGGATGCCCCAGCCCCCCTGCCCAGGGAGGGATGGGGGAGGGGACAGCAATGGCCGTGGAGGTTCCATCCGCTCCACTGGTGAAAGTAGGCCCGGTAAGGAAGGTAGGGCCAACGTTAAAGGGTGTGGCTCGACCATTGGAGGCTTTTTCCCCGGATCTGCCAGAGGAGATGAGGGCGCAGTTCAACGAACTGATGGACCAGAAGGACGCTGTACTGACGCTCCTGGATCCAATCGCCGCGCAGATGGAGGCGCTGAGGCTCTCCAGAACAAGTGTGCAGAAACCCGCTCCAGCTCCGTCCCCTGCCTCTCCTGTCACCGGGAAGGAGACCAAGGCCCCCAACCCTCAGGGAGAACAGGGGCGGAGCCAAGGTAAGCCCACCCACGCGGCCCCTACCGCCAAGGCGGAAAGATCACGGAAGGGTAGAAAGAAGAAAGGAGGAGACAAGGCCGGTGGAGGACAAGGTCCGTCGAAGACAGGATCTCAATCGGCCCCCGGAGGAAAGGGAGGAGCGGCCTCCTCCAAGTCCGGGGGGAGCCGGCAAGGCCCGGTCAAGGGGCAGACGCAAGCCTCCACAGGCAAGACGGGAGTGCGTCCCGCTAAAACGGGCGCACATCCCGCCGAGCAGACCACCCCTCCGCCTCCCCCGCTTGAGGGGGAAAAGGAGACGTGATCAAAGGTGGTAGGGCGAAAGGCCCGCAAGAAGACCACCGAAGAGAACGGCGGCACTTCGGCGACCACGAGCGCCAGGACAAAAGCCAAGGAGCCGAGCGGAAAACCGCAGGTCCCCCAGCCCGAGCCCGCAGAGTCGAGTCCTCCCTCCCAGGCAAAGGGGAAGGGAAAGAGGAAAGGACGCAGGAGAGTCCCCCGTACAGCCGCGGTGGTGCTGACATGCCCACCCGGCCAATACAAGGAGACGCTGAGACTGGCGATGCGTGATATCGACCTCGCCAGTCTGGATATAAATGGCCTAAAGGCCAGGAAGGCGGTCACGGGCGCACAGCTGTTCGAGGTGGGCGGTCCGGACAACAAAAAGAAGGCGGACGCGCTGGCGGACCGTATGCGAGGGGTTCTCGCGGATAGGGAAGGGGTAGTGGTCTCACGCCCCTGTCCGACCGCGGAGATTAGGATCCGGGATCTTACGGAGGCCGTTGAAAAGGAGGACATCCTACAAGCGGTATCCTTTGCCGGGGACTGTGACCCCACAATGGTCAAGGTGGGTTCCATCAGATCCACCGGCAGGGGTCTCAGTACGGTGTTGGTACGTTGCCCACTGGCCGCGGCCAATCGTTTGGTCGCAGCCAAAAGACTGAGAATCGGGTGGGTGAATGCCCGACTGGAAGCGCTGGAGAAGCGACCGCTCCAGTGCTTCCGATGTATGGAGAAGGGTCATGTCAAGGCCCAGTGCTGCGGCGAAGTAGACCGCAGCAAACGATGCTACAGGTGCGGGAATCCAGGCCATGCTGCGCGCGATTGCACGGCACCGGAGCACTGCCCGGTTTGTGCCGACATGGGGAGGCCGGCGGGTCACAGGGCGGGATCCCGCATCTGTAAAGCACCCAAAAAGAAGAAGGGGAGACCGCTGCAGCGCAGCCCACCCCCAATGAGAAGGGTGCGAAGGGAAAGGACTCCCTAGAGAAGGAGCGGGAGAAGCCCCCCGCCCCCACCCAGCAGGAGACACGGCCGATGATCGAGCCTCCTCCTCCCCAGACAACGCAGGCCGAAGGGAAGATGGAGGTGGAGCCTCTCGAACAGAGGACGCCGAGGAGACGCACTGGCGGGAAGCCAGTGGATACCCCCCTGCCGAAGGGCGACGGGGAGGATATCCCGATGGAGGCGGAATCGGAGGAACTTGCCAGCCAAAACTAAAAAAAAAAATGGCAATAAAGTTCCTCCAGGCCAACCTAAACCACGCCAGTCAGGCTCAGAATTTATTCTATCAGAGTCTGGTTGAGCGTGGCATCGGGTTGGCTATTGTCGCCGAACCCTACAAGATCCCAGCGAAGCCTACGTGGCAAGGGGATACAAGGGGTTCGGCGGCAATCGGGATTGGAGCCGCGGAAGTTAATCCCTCCCCTCTCCAAAACATTGGAAAAGGGGACGAATATGTTGCGGCGAAGTGGGGGTCCATCGCGATAGTCAGTTGCTATGCCCCCCCCAGCTGGACTCCTGCCCAATTTGACTCGTTCCTGGAGAGGGTGGGGGATATAGTTAGACATCCCCCCTGCCAGTCCTCTCATCATAGCCGGAGATTTTAATGCCAAGTCTCCGGCATGGGGCGAGTCAAGGCAGGATACCAGGGGGACTACCCTGGTGAGGTGGGTGAACTCGCTCGGCCTTCACATTCTTAAAGAGGGTCGGGCGAGTACATGCATCCGGCACAATGGGGAGTCGATCGTAGACATAACGATCGGCTCCGAGGGGGCCAAGAGGATGGTGCGAGGATGGCGCGTGGTGGGTGATTCGAGGGGGAAACCCTCTCGGATCACCAATACATAGAATTCGTTTTGGACACCGCGCGCCATCGGGCCCACCACCCACCTCGAGGGGGGGCACGACTAGATGGACCCTCACGAAGTTGGACCCCGAGAAATTGGAGGAGGCCTTAATGGCCGTCTCTTGGGGTGCCACGGAGGGAGAGGATGGACGGGACATCCACTCAGAGGTGGAGTGGCTGCGGGGTGCTATGCGTGAAGTTTGCGACGCGGCCATGCCCCGCACCACGGCGTCTCGTCCGCGTCGCGCGGTCTATTGGTGGACGGAGGAGATAGCGCAGCTACGGCGCTCCTCCGTTCGGGCGCGGCGCATCCTCTCCCGTTCCCCCAGAACGGGAAACCCGGAGATCCGGGAAGAGGCCTTGGCCGCCTACAGGGCTGCGAGACGCGCCCTGAGCGCCGCCATCAGGAAGTCCAGGGCCAGTTGCTGGGATGAGCTATTATCATCCCTCAACACAGACCCATGGGGGCGTCCCTATAAAATTGTGATGAACAAGTATAGGAATTGGACGCCCCCCGTAACGGAGTCGCTGGATCCTCCCGTCCTGACTCGAGTAGTGGACACCCTCTTCCCGTTAGCGGTTGAGGGATCCACGCTCGAGTGGGGGCCCGGACTAGAGGGGCCCCATGTACTGGAGGAGGACGAGGAGATATCCAGCGGCGAACTCCGGCGCGCCGTCAAATGGGTAAAATCGGGGAAAGCCCCCGGCCCGGACGGCGTGCCGGGTAAAATATGGGTCTGGGCGCTGGACTTCCTGGGAGAGCGTCTAAGGCATATATACAATGAATGCCTCAGACAAGGCGCTTTCCCCCAGCAATGGAAGCAGGCCAAGCTAGTCCTGCTTCCTAAGGGAGGCAAAGAGGTTGGAACCGGGCGTATCCCGATTGGACACGTAACGATTCGACACCGCTCGATTGGACACGCATTATTGGACACGTTTTATTGGACACCGCTCGATTGGACACCGCACGATTCGACACCGCACGATTCGACACTGCACGATTGGACACGCACATTGCACGATTCGACACCGCACGATTCGACACGCACGATTCGACACCGCACGATTCGACACGCACGATTCGACACCGCACGATTCGACACGCACGATTCGACACCGCACGATTCGACACGCACGATTCGACACGCACGATTCGACACCGCACGATTCGACACGCACGATTCGACAAGCACGATTCGACACCGCATGATTGGACACCGCACGATTCGACACGCACGATTCGACACCGCACGATTCAACACACACACACACACGGGGGGTGCAAGGGGGGCCTTCGGCCCCCCTCCCGCACCCACCCCGTTCCCCTCGCTTCGGTGTCGAATCGTGCGGTGTCCAATCGTGCGCTTTCGAATCGTGCGGTGTCGAATCGTGCGGTGTCGAATCGTGCGTGTCGAATCGTGCGGTGTCGAATCGTGCGGTGTCGAATCGTGCGTGTCGAATCGTGCGGTGTCGAATCGTGCGTGTCGAATCGTGCGGTGTCGAATCGTGCGTGTCGAATCGTGCGGTGTCGAATCGTGCGTGTCGAATCGTGCGGTGTCGAATCCTGCGTGTCGAATCGTGCGGTGTCGAATCGTGCGTGCCGAATCGTGCGGTGTCGAATCGTGCGGTGTCGAATCGTGCGGTGTCGAATCGTGCGGTGTCGAATCGTGCGTGTCGAATCGTGCGGTGTCGAATCGTGCGTGTCGAATCGTGCGGTGTCGAATCGTGCGTGTCGAATCGTGCGGTGTCGAATCGTGCGTGTCGAATCGTGCGGTGTCGAATCGTGCGTGTCGAATCGTGCGGTGTCGAATCGTGCGTGTCGAATCGTGCGGTGTCGAATCGTGCGGTGTCGAACCGTGCGTGTCGAATCGTGCGGTGTCGAATCGTGCGTGTCGAATCGTGTCGTGTCGAATCGTGCGGTGTCGAATCGTGCGTGTCGAATCGTGCGGTGTCGAATCGTGCGTGTCGAATCGTGCGGTGTCGAATCGTGCGTGTCGAATCGTGCGGTGTCGAATCGTGCGGTGTCGAATCGTGCAATGTGCGTGTCCAATCGTGCAGTGTCGAATCGTGCGGTGTCAAATCGTGCGGTGTCCAATCGAGCGGTGTCCAATAAAATGTGTCCAATAATGCGTGTCCAATCGAGCGGTGTCGAATAGTTACGTGTCCAAAAGGAGGTCACCCGTTGGAACCCTGTCGGCATATAGACCGATATGTCTGCTGGACGAGGTTGACAAGATCTTTGAGAGGATCATTGCCGGTCGACTCGTCCAGCATATATCCCAGGAAGGAGACCTCCACGAGGAACAGTACGGCTTTCGTGAGGGACGCTCGACCGTGGACGCGATCAAACGCGTCAGGTCCCTCACGGAGGACACCGTGAGAGAGGGCAGGGTGGCAATGGCAGTGTCACTCGACATTGCAAACGCCTTTAACACCCTGCCCTGGGTCAAAGTGGGGGACGCCCTGTTGCAATACAGAGTCCCCCACTACCTCGTGGAGGTCGTTAGACAGTACTTTCGGGACAGAAATCTGGAGTTCGTCACTCAAGACGGACTCCAATGCCGACGGGAGATCCGGTGCGGGGTTCCACAGGGGTCAGTCTTGGGCCCTCTCTTGTGGAACCTCGCATATAACCGGGTCCTTTGCCTTCCTCTCCCCTGTGGTTGCCACGCCATCTGCTACGCAGATGACACGCTCGTGGTGGCCACGGGGGACAGCTGGGGGGATACGGCGGCCAAGGCCGAGATGGCGGTGGCAGCCGTGGTGCAGAGTATCACCGGTATGTGTCTCAAAGTGGCGGCCCAAAAAACCGAGGCGCTCTACTTTTATGGTAAGTCCTCGGGTAGGCCGCCAAAAACCCATATCCGCGTGGGAGGCACCTCCATCCTGGTAGGGGACCGTATCAAGTACTTGGGTCTCCTACTGGACGGCGAGTGGAAGTTTGGGCATCATTTCGATGCCCTTGCCCCCAGGGTGGAGCGCTTCTCAACAGCCTTGGGAAGACTCCTGCCGAACCTTGGGGGCCCGGATGGTCGAGTCCGCCGCATCTACATGGGCACCGTAAACGCGGTGGCCCTCTACGGATGTCCCGTATGGGCGGCGGATCTCGCGGCCATGCGCCGCGCAAAGGATAAATTCCGGCGCATACAACGGAGCATGGCCGCGAGGGTGATAAGGGCCTACCGCACGGTGTCCCATGCGGCGGCCACGGTCTTGGCCGGCTTGCCTCCTCTGGAGCTCCTAGCCGCGATGTACGCGGAGCGTTATAAACGTGAACGGGAGCTCCGGGAGGGCAACAACAATGGCCCCTTGCCGGCCAAGGCCAAAAAGATCATCCGGCTCCACGCCCGGCGGTCGATAATAGAGAGGTGGAACGCCCACCTCTCTGACCCGCACACAGCGGGTCAAAGGACCGTCGGGGCCGTCCGGCCCTGTCTAGATGAGTGGCTAGACAGGGCCCAGGGGGAGGTGTCCTTCAGGATGACACAGGTGCTCACCGGGCATGGATGCTTTGGTGAGTACCTGTGTCGAATTGGCAAGGAAAGCACCACGGCTTGCCACCACTGCGAGGAAGTAAGAGACACGGCGCAGCACACACTGGAAAAATGCCCAGCGTGGGAAGTGCTACGTCGTGACCTCTGTTCAGAGGTCGGCGGAGACCTCTCGCTGCCGATCGTGATCACGAAGATGTTAGGCAGCGAGAGGTCCTGGAAGGCGGTCGCCTCCTTCTGTGAACAAGTGATGTCGCAGAAGGAGGCGGCTGAGCGTATTCGCCGCCAGGAGGCGGGGGCTGAGGAGGCAGCGATAGCGGCGGCGGTAGCCGCCAATGACCGCGACGACAGCGGAGGGACGGAGGAGGAAGATTAGGAGGGGAGGAGTCGGGTGGGAGACTAACACACTCTCTCAGCCCGTCCTCCTCCCTCCCTTCCCACTCGCCGCCGTAACAGGCGGCAAGAAAATGAGGGAGCAGTGGCTCCCAGTCTGTAAGAAAACAGACGGGATGGCGGGGAGGCGGGAGGAGGACATTCCTCATCCCCCCTCCCCATGGCGTCATAGTCGGTGCCAGGAGAGGTGTGTGCACACAAAAAGGGGGTTAACAAGCCCCCCCTCCTTGCAGGGGGATGCTGCGCATTGCAGAGGATTGATCGAAGGGGGGATGTATTCTCTTCCCCCCCATCATCAGATAGAGGCATATGGCCGTTGTCGCACAGCGGTCGCCTCTCTCTCCCTCGGAACCTGGGCGGCATGGGCGGGGGCCCATGGCGCCCTAAATCGGGTTCCCGAGGAAGGTGGACGGGCGGCGTGGCCCCGCTCGTCCACAACAGCATGGAAGACAGGGAGGACAACAACAGTCCTCCCGGGATGGAGACTCAGCGGCAAAGGAAACTGCCGCTGAGTCCAAGCGCGGAGGGGAGCCACAGCTAAAGGTTCTGAAGTATTGCAACAGCGAGTCCCAGGCCCCTACCTGCCCCTCCATTGCGCGGAAGGCCACCGCAGGAGTTTTAGTTGGTAACCCGACGAAATGTCGGGAGTCCAACATAACCACCGCCCCTCCCCCGAGGGGTGATGGTATGCATAAAGCATTTCTCCTGCGTTATCAAAAAAAAAAAGAGAGACAGAGAGAGAATGTATGTGTTCGCATGTGTGTCTATGTGTATAGCGACCAGCTGATCGCAGCAGGCGCCCCGCGTAAGCACTCGCGTCTGACGGTGAATCGCGCCACCCTTGCCTGCCTCTTGTATTCGACCCGTCATACGTTAACTACTTCCTTTAATAATTCAAAAACTAAGCTTCGGACGAAATTTTGCCAAAGGAAAGATCGTCTTAGAATTCGGTCAAGATTATGTTTTTGCAAAAGCATAGTTATTTAGAATCACCCTGTATAAAAATAACCCCGGAACTTCCCGGTTTTATATAAAAAAAATCAAGAAAATTGCAAAATTACAGTTTTTTTATCGGCTTCTAGCGTCGAGTCGGAACAATATTTGCTTAATATAAAAGTTTTGCAGTTTGTATGTGCAAAATAAGATTACTTCCTGGAAGAGATGGCATGAAGGAATATAAGTGAGCTTTCAGAAATGAGTTTAGAAGTCTAATAAAAAAGGTTTCGGTCTATAAGACTTTCGTGCATATGTGTGTGTGCGAAATCGAGGCACGAGAGTAAAACAGACCTGTAGATTAGTTGCTCGATATCGCGACAGACGGCGCTATATAGATCGGCTTGTGTGATAGAGAGACAATCTTGTACCATCCTTCTCTTTCATCTTGCGTGTAATAGTATACGTCAGTATACATGTACGCGCACACTAAAGCATTACACTCTTGCGTTTTCTTTCTCGAATTTCGCGTCATAAATACTCGCTGTCACGCAGCGGCGTAAAGGCCCTTCTACATCTATCGTAACGCTCGTCGTAACAGTTGTCGTAAGCTTATAGTAAAAGTTGACTCAACTTGAACTTTTACGATTGCGATGATCATTGCGACGATGATTGCGACGCTTGTCGCTTGTCTGTCATAAGGTTAGATGGAATCCACGAATATTGCGAGGTCGATTAATGGGCCAAATCCACCATCTTCGTTTTCGCTTTTGTCGAATTTGAATTAATAAACATAATTGTATTATTAATACTGCAGCACATAAAATAATTAATTTATTCCTATTCATGATATAAAACGGTTATATGTTACATTCTTACGATTTTATGTAGACAGACAATGCTTACAACTTTTTTCTTTACGATTACGATCGCTTACGATGAAATGTTACGATAAATGTAGATGGGCCTTAACAATTGTACGCGTAACAAGCTGCGGAAAAACAGCGTTACAACGTGTTCCGTAGAAAATATTCTGTGTAAATTATACATATACACAATATATATATATATATGTGTGTGTGTGAGCGTGTGTGTGTGAGCGTGTGTGTGTGTGTGTGTGTGTGGGTGTGTGTATGTATGGACGTATGTATGTACAAAAGTGATGCGAGAGTACGTGAAGAAGCGAGAAGGTAATAAGAACGAGCAAAATAACAATAAGAGCGAATGAGATAGAAATAGCACGAGCAACGAGGACTCGAACTCGAGAATCGGATCTTTCTTTCACACTATTATTTTCCTCTCGCTCGCATCTAATACTGTCTCGCTCGCTCCTATTATTATCTCGCTCGCATCTATTACTGTTTCGCTCGCTTCTATTATTGTCTCGCTCGCATCTATTACTGTCTCGCTCGCTCTCGATTCTTGGGTCCGCTTATCCTTTCGAGCTGTCTATCACGATTGTCAAGTGTGACGGAGAAAGAAAGACCATGAGTAAAGCGCGAGCGAGATGACCTATCATCAAAGAGTTCCGAAGTCTCTTAAAATCGGTTCCTTCGCTTCCTCTATTCATTCCGAATTCATGAAAATGTAAACATCTTATAAAATAAAAATTGAAACTTTTATTTTAAATTAAGTAATGTAAAAATGTTAGTTTCTAATACATTTTCAATGTTATCAATTGTGGTGTTCACATGTCTCCTGGTCTAAATATGGTCGATATAATTAATATTAAATGATCTATATATTGTGCAGTGAAACAAATTATCTTAATTTATTATACATATTAAAATAATTTATTTATTTATTTCACATATTTAAATCTACCAGAAGATGTCATGTGAACATCACAATTGATAACATTGAAAATGTATTAGAAACTACAATTTTTACATTACTTAATTTATCTTACTGAACATAATTTTAGAATTAATATGGTTTTTATGACTAAAATCACATTAAACAACCCAACATTTAAATTCGAATAATTTTCAATTAGATACATTCTTTTACTTATATAACAATAAGTAAAAATTATCCGAATTATATTGTGTTCGATGTCATTTTAAACGCAAAAATTTCATTAATCCCTTTTTATCAAAAGAGATCACATAAAATATAAAAGTTTTACTTTTTATTTTATGGAAATAGTCGTAAATTATTAGAAATAAAAAACGAAAAAGTTCCCGATGTCGAACATTGCGAAGTCTCTTACATGAGACTTTATTTATAATATTCACGAATATATGTTGGAAAATAAAATGCATTTTTTATTTATTTGAAAGTAATTTTAATAGAATAATGAAAATGTTGCGATTAAAATAATATCAAACACGATATAAATCGCATAAATTTAGTTAAATATATAATTATAAAATTTGTATTATCAGACTAATTACAAATTACCCGATTTACGCCGTGTTTGTTATCATTTAAATCGCAAAAATCTCATTAATTTATTAAAATTATTTTCAAATCGATGAAATTAAAAATAAGTCAATTTTTATTTTATAAGATGTTTACATTTTCATGAAATCGGAATGGTTAGAGGAAGCGAAGAAACCGATTGTAAGAGACTTCGGAACTCTGATGATAGGTCATCTCGCTCGCTCTCTACTCATGGTCTTGCTTTCTCCGTCACACTTGACAATCGTGATAGACAGCTCGAAAAGATAAGTGGACCCAAGAATCGAGAGCGAGTGAGACAGTAATAGATGCGAGCGAGACAATAATAGGAGCGAGCGAGACAGTAATAGATGCGAGCGAGAGAAAAATAATAGTGTGAAAGAAAGATCCGATTCTCGAGCTCGAGTCCTCGTTGCTCGTGCTATTTCTATCTCGTTCGCTCTTATTGTTATTTTGCTCGTTCTTATTACCTCGCTTCCTCATGTAACTCTTGCATCACTTTTATACATACATACGTCCATACATACACACACCCACACTCATACCCACCCACACGCACACACGCACACACACATATATATATATATACACGTACAGATTATATATTTTACCAGATGCGGTTTGCATGTGCGCTCTAGTTATTAATTAAAAAATACTTTTTAAAAAAATTTTTATCCCAGAGACGATTTATTCGTGGACTGGTGGTTTTTAGAAATATTTCATACCAGATGCGGTTTGCATGTGCGCTCTGGTTATTAAAATATTTATTTCAGAGGCGATCTATTCGTGAACTGATCATTAAAAAAAATTCCAGAGGCGATCTAATTCATGTGCTGGTTATTCAAAAAAACCAGAAGCGATTTAATTCATGTGCTGGTTGTTTTTAGAAATGTTTCATACCAGATGCGGTTTGCATGTGCGCTCTGGTTATTAAAATATTTATTTCAGAGGCGATCTATTCGTGAGCTGATTATTTAAAAAAATTCCAGAGGCGATTTAATTCGTGTGCTTGTTATTCAAAAAAAATACACAGGCGATTTAATTCGTGTGCTGGTTGTTTTTAGAAATGTTTCATACCAGATGTGGTTTGCATGTGCGCTCTGGTTATTAAAATATTTATTTCAGAGGCGATCTATTCGTGAGCTGATTATTAAAAGAAATTCCAGAAGCGATCTAATTCGTGTGCTGGTTATTCAAAAAAAATCCAGAGGCGATTTAATTCGTGTGCTGGTTATTGAAAAAAATCCAGAGGCGATCTAATTTGTGTGCTGGTTTAAAAAAATCCGCAGGCGATTTAATTCGTGTGCTGATTATTCAAAAAAATCCAGAGGCTATTTATTCGTAGGCTGGTTGTTTTTAGAAATATTTCATATCAGATGCGGTTTGCATGTGCGCTTTGGTTATTTAAAAGATTTATTTCAGAGGCGAACTATTCGTGAGCTGATTATTAAAAAAAATCCAGAGGCGATCTAATTCGTATGCTGGTTTAAGAGAAACCCAGAGGTGATTTAATTCTGATGCTGACTATTCGAAAAGTATTCCAGAGGCGATTTAATTCGTGTGCTGGTTATTCAAAAAAATCTAGAGTCGATCTAATTTGTATGTTGATTATTCAAAAAAAATTCGAGAAGCGATCTTAATTTGTGTGCTGGTTACTTTCAAAAATGTTTTACATCAGATACGATTTGCATGTGCATTCTGGAAGCGAAATTTAAACGAAATTTAATTCAGAGATCATAAAGACACTGCCTCAACTAAAAGGCATATTTGATAAGAATAAAAATCCAGATAAAATGAATCATTGAACCGATTTTTACACGTTATAAGAGGATTCTTATTTTGAAGGTGTGCTATATATTGCGATAATTCTTATATAATTGTAGCATGTCATATAGCGACAAAAGTAAACAAATTATTGGAGCAAATTATACTGATCGCTGGCGATTTTTTTTGATGACACCAAGCTTCGAATGTACGATAGCCTACCCGGCTATGTGGTGTCTATTGGTGCCTTAAAAAAAATTACTTTCATTGCCGTTGCCTACAAATAATATAATATTTGAAAAGCTTCGACTTGATAGCATATACTGTGAAATTTATGCTGCGGCTTTCACTATACTACTATCAACTATAGCCTTAGAAGGAAATCCTTCTAAGGAAAAATATTTCAATAATGTGAAATGTACAAAGCAACATTTTTTTTAAATTATAGCAGAAAGTAAATTGCCTTTTCCGAAGTGATAAATTATTCATATATCTTACATTTATCATATCTGATCACGATATTCCAATGAATATCGTTAGAAAAAGACGCCTCAGTACAAATATCTCATTTGCATATATCGGAGAGACGAAAAAAATATATATTATGGTTGCGTCTAAAAATGGACGATGAAACCTATTATATTATCGATATAAATCTATCATTTCGATGCTTTTGAGACAAAGAATGTATTATGAAAATATTCATATTATTTATAAATTTTATGACATTACATCAATTTGCATAAAACATTTTATATTGTTAGCTTTTGATTATATCGATTTAACAAATGTCGTGCATAAATTGTAATTTGTAGATAGTTATATGCAAATATCTTTTTTATTGTATATACAGAATGTCGTAGAGTACTATACATATATAAGCGCTTGTGAGGAGCGCAGTAAATTGAAGAAACAAGTCCCATAGCATTTTACGATTTTCGCAATAATAGAAATTATAAAATAAATAAATTATATAATAGTATTAAATAAAATGAAACAAATGTGTATCTACGTGTGTGTTTGTGTATTTGTGAGAGAGAGAGAGAAGCGCTCAACCTATCGCATGATCCAGTATGTGGTATTTTGTCGGCGCGCGGCAAGGGGAGGGACAGCAGGGCACGCCGCTACTACTACCGACTCGATTACACCGTCATCGTTGCGCCGCGCTGTCCTTCCCCTTACCGCGCGCCGACAAAATGTCTATCATGCTAGACCGTGCGATAGCTCGAATGGCCGAGCATTTCTCTCTCTCTCTCTCTCTCCCTTTTTCAGACACACACGCAGAGATACACATTCGTCCGATTATATTTAATATTTCTATTATTCCGATAATCGTAAAATGCTACGATGGTCGGGCAAGTGCCGCCACGACCCCCTCCACCCTGGGGGCAAGGGCATCGAAGTGATGCCCAAACGTCCATGTACCGTCCAGCAGGAGACCGAGATACTTTAATCGGTCTCCCACCAGGATGGAGGTTTCACCGACACTGATATGGGTCGGCGGCGGTGCTCCGGAGGCTTTGTTATGGAAGAACATTGCCTCCGTTTTCGGCACCGCCACTTGGAGACCCATATCAGTGATCTCCCTCACCACGCGTGCCACCGCAATTTCGGCCCTGGCCGCTGCGTCCCCCCAGCTATCCCCCACGGCCACAACGAGCGTGTCATCCATATAGCAGATGGCGCTGCAGCCGCGGAGGAGCGGCAGGCAGAGTACCTTGTCGTATGCGAGGTCCCAGAGTAGGGGTCCCAGACTCCTGTCCCGGAAATACTCCCTTATTACCCCTACGAGGTGCGCTCGCGCAAGGCGTCCCCCACTCGGTCCCAGGACAGGGTGTTAAACGCATTTTTGATATCCAGCGATATCGCCATGCACACCCTGCCCTCTGACGTCGCGGCCTCCGCGAGGGATCTCACGTGCTTGATGGCGTCGATCGTGGACCTCCCCTCACGGAAGCCGTACTGCTTCTCGTGGAGGTCTCCTTCCCGGGACAGGTGCTGGGTGAGGCGGGTCGCGAGAATCCTCTCGAAAATCTTACCCACCTCATCCAGCAGGCATATCGGCCTGTATGCCGATGGGGTACCCGCTTCTCTGCCCGCCTTGGGAAGAAGGACCAATTTGGCCTTCTTCCACTGCTGGGGGAACTGCCCGCGTCTGAGGCACTTGTTGAAGATGTGCCCCAGACGTGCGCCCAGAAAGTCTAGGGCACGGACCCATATCTTTCCCGGTATGCCGTCCGGACCTGGGGTCTTACGAGACCCGATCTTCCGGACGGCCCGGGAAAGTTCAACCCCGGAGACCAGTTGCTACTCGGTCAGTTCGTGGGGTCCGTCTAGATCTGGACCCCACTCTAGCGTGGACCCCTCCACCAAACGTGAGAAGAGGGTATCCACGATGTCGCCGAGGAGCTGTGGCTCCAGGGTCTCCGTCACCGGGGGCGTCCAAGCTCTGTGCTTTTTGAGTACAATCTTGTACGGACGCCCCCATGGGTCCGTGTTTAGGGACGAGAGTAACTCGTCCCAGCATTTTTCCCTAGACCTTCTAATAGCGCTACTAAGGGCGCATCGGGCTCTTCTGAACGCAGCCAGGGCCTTCTCTCTCTCGTCTTCGTCCCCGTTTCTCGGGAACCTCGAGAGGGTCCTGCCAGCCTGGACCGATGAGCGACGGAGCTCCGTCAGCTCGTCGGTCCACCAATAGGTGGCCCGCCTGGGGGGAGGGGGATTTGGCGCGGGGCATCGCATCATCGCAGATGCGATGCATTGTGTCCCGCAGCCAGTCCACCTCTCGGTGGATGTCCCACTCCCCCTCCTCCTCGTCCTTCAATCCCCATGTGGTGGCCATGAGGGCGATCTCCAATTTCTTGTCATCGAGCTTGGTGAGGGCCCAACGTTTCTCGCCTCCGGAGGGTGGGCGACGCACCGGCTGACGTGCGGTCCCGAGGACTATCTCGATGTACTGATGATCTGAGAAGGTTTCCTCCCTCAGATCCTCGATCACGCGCCAGCTGCCGACTCTGTGCGCGGCACTTGGGGAGGCCATCGTAATGTCAATGACTGACTCCCCCTGCGGCCGCACACATGTGCTGGCACGGCCCGTGTTTAATAAGCCGAGGCCGTGCCCGCTCATCCAATCCTCCAGGGGCTGCCCCCTGGGATTCCGGCGGGTATCGCCCCAGGCCGGGGACCTCGCGTTGAAGTCCCCGGCCACTATGATAAGGGCATCGGGGGTGTGGCGACGAATGTCATCAGCGATCACCCCCACCCGCTCAAGGAGCGCGTTGTACCCATTGGAATCCCATTTCGGGGGGCGTAACACGATATTACGTGATAGGGCCCCCACTTCGCTGCGATGTATCTCTCCCCTCTCCCAATGGTCTGAAGAGGGGGGAGAGATCGACCGCCGCCCTCACGATCGCTGCCGTGCCGCTGGTATCCCCGACCTAATTTGGGTTATCCTCGGGGATCCGATACGGCTCGGCGACGATCGCCAATCCCAAACCACGCTCTGCCAGGCATTGCATCATGAGATGTTGCGCCTGACGGGCGTGATTGAGATGGACCTGGAGGATCCGTGTGACCATATCTAGGCGCGATTACATAGCTCCTCCATTGCCACCTCCATGGGGGTGCCTTCCACGTCGATGCGTGGAGAGCATTCCTCGGGCGCGTTCTTCGCGCCCCTTTCCTTCTCCTCCCTGCGCGGGAGTGGCTCCGTCTCCATCTTCTCCTCCACTGTGGAGGAGGTGGAGGCTATCGCCATATCCTTCTCGGGGGCTGGGGGATTATGGTCCTTCCCCCTGCGGGAGGTGGCGGGCTTACTCGTTTGAGTTTTACCCCCCCCCCCCTTATTCCCTTTGGGGGCGTTGCACGCCCTCGATCCAGCTCGGTGTCCGGCCGGTCGCCCTAGGTCTAAACAGACCGGGCATTGTTGCGGCTGCGCGCAGTCCCTCGCGACGTGACCGGGCCGTCCGCACCTATAACACTGCGCGCTCCGGTTCACGTCGCTCGGGCACTGGGCTCTCACATGGCCCTTGCCAAGGCATCGGAAGCACTGGAGGGGCCTGGCTTCCAGTGTCTCGACGTGGGCGTTCGTCCACCCGATCTTGAGCCTTCCAGCGGCAGACAAGATGTTTGCCACCGCCAGGGGGCATCTCGCCCAGGCCGTTCCCAACCCTCTGCCGGTTGCCCTGATGGGTCCAACTTGGACTTGCTCAGGGGCGCATTTGCCGACAGAGGTTATGGCCTTGATCAGGTCCCCCTCCTCCACGGCATCGCAGAGATCCCTAATACGGATCTCCGCCGTGGGAGAGGGGCGGGTCACCCTAACTCCCTCGATCCCGGCAAGGGCCTTGCTGACGCGCTTAGCGAGTGCGTCGGCCTTCTCCTGGTGTTGAGGGCCCCCGACCTCAAAGATCTGGGCCCCCGTGACGGCTCTACGTGCCGACATTCCTTCTATCCCCAGGCTGGCCGGATCGACCTGATCCATAGCCAGCCTGAGGATTTCCTTGTACTTCCCGTCCGTTCACGTGATAACGATCGCGGCCGTGCGCGGTGCCCTTCGTTTCCTTCCCTTTCTTCCCCCCTTCTTCGCAGAGGAGGCAAGGGGCTGAGCCTGTGCTTGGAGAGGCTTCCCAGCCTCTTTAGGCTTGGTCTGAGCGGGGACGTCACCGGCGCGTACCGCCTCGGCCCGAGCCTTCCCCTTACCGGCTCCCTTCCTTACCACCGTCGTCCACTCTGTCCCCCTTAATGGGGGGCGGTGGGTCCAGTTTGACAATAGCCGTCTTGCCACCCTTCTGAGAGGGGGCTTCTCCTGCCTTCTTCCCGGGTCCCTGGTCGCCTTTGGAGGGTTGAGGGGGCTTTGGTTCCCTCCCCTCCTCTGGCCGGCCGGCCGGACCGGGTTGAGGGGCAGCTGGCTTACCCCTCTTCTTCCTTTTCTTTTTCTTCTTACCGCCACCCACCGGTACCTCCGCCAACGTGACGGTAGGCACCGGGGGCCCCGCCTCCCTCTGCATCTGTGCATTCCCCCTCTGAGACCTGGAGGCTTTGGCCTCCCGGTCGATGACCGAGGGGGACACATATTGTTCTAGTGTCAGGGAGACGGGTTTGGCTGGAGCGGACTCGGTTGGTGGCCCGGCCGGGAGTGAACCCCGGCCGAAGCCATACGATGCTGTGTCTGTGGGCATCGGGGGGGGGGGAGTATAATCCTCCATTCTCAGTGCGCACAGCTGACTTCAGAGAGTTCAACTGTGCCCACAACACCCTACTCCAATCCCTCCTTGTTGCCTTGGAGACTCATCTTCTCCAAGACAGGGGTCAGAGCCGACATCAGCGCGTCGTGTTCGGCCCTCTTCCCTTCTTCGAGGCCAGGTGGATATGGGTCCACCTGTCTCTTTACCCCTCTCAGGGTCAGATCCGTTCTGATGAGCGGCCTTTTCTTTTGGGGGGCTCCCCTTCCTGTATCCTCCCTCCTCTTCTCCCCTCTCTGCGGTAGAGGAGGGAAGGCCACCATATTCTCCAGGGGAGGGGGGTCTTATCCTTTCCCTCCCCCTCCGAGTCCGTCAACTCGGCAACCCTTCTCCTCTTTGCAGCGGAGGAGCGCTTCTGCCGAGCCATTGTCGGAGCGGGGGGGGGATAATCGGAGGGGGGAGACGAGTCTTTATATACTCCATCTCCCCTCTGAGCCGGGTGTTTTCGGCCCTGAGGTCCCCAATTATCTTGGGGAGCTCATCAGTGTCCCCCTCCCTACGGACTTCTCTGGCCCTGGCGGCCAAAATACTGGTGGCTGCCCGAACCAGTGCTACAGCCCCCCGTAGCTCCCTAACCAGGCTGCCTTTCATACTATTGGAGCAGTCGGCAATCTTAAAGATTTTGACCGACTGCTCCACCATCCTGGAGGCGATATCCTGCGTAGGAGTTTCAGCTAGCTCGTACTCGAGCTCCTCCTCCCTCTTCTGCACCATGGCCCATTTCTTCTTCCCCTTCGGAGGGGAGGACTTAAGGGCCTCTGCCGCCCTCCTCGTCTTCTCCATCTCCTTGAACCTAAGGGCCCTCTGCGCGTCCCTTAGCTTCTTCCTCTGAAACGCCTGTGGTTTCGGGACGTCCCGGGCCTCTCTTTTCTTTTTGCCCGGTGATCTCGTCTAGGACCTCTTCGATTCCGACATCGACCTCGCTACCACTAGGGGAGTCACCGCTTACTCCAGCGGGCTCCCCCTAGATCCACCTTGCCTACCGGCGGGGTAGTTGCGGGGGCCTTTGGCCCCCCCTTGCACCCCCCGCGCGCGCGCACACGTGTGTGTGTGTGTGTGTGTGTACACATACATTTGTGATATTTTTTAATTGAATTAAATTGTATTAAATTCTATATAAATTTAAATTGTTTACCTTTTTTTATAGAATGTTGAACGTAATGTCACGTACCAAAACAAAGTTTGACATTACAAAACAAAGTTGAACATACTGTATCCACGCATGTACACGCACCGGCAGGAATGATATCCCAATATGCTTGTGTGACGCTCACTGACGTCACACTCACACAAGTGAAGCGCGCATGTACGCGGGCCGAGCAGCGAGAGAGAAAGTGGGGGTAGAGTAGTGGCGGACATTCCGATTGCGTCCTTCGCGCACGGTACAAGAGCGAGAGAGAAAGCACTATAAGACGTGACGCCGAGTTATGCTTGTTTCTACTAACGTTGTTTAACTTTAATCTTAGCTTAATTCACTCTTTGTTTCCTTCTAACTGTTCTTTTAGAAAGAGACAAAGAATGAGTTAAGCTAAGATTAAAGTTAAGCGGCGTTGGTAGAAATGACCATTAGAGGTGTCCGATAGCCGTCTCTCTCGCTCGACGCTCGAACGAGAGAGTGCGAGTGAGACAGCTATATACCGCGCGGGATACCGCGCTGTTTCTGTACGTGTCTCGTGCGCTTTAATATCGATAACGATATATTTTTCATTTCTTTCTAACAGAGTTAAAATGCGGTTGAACCGCGTGCATCAAAGGCCGGCGTATTCATCCTATTAAATTACCCACACAGCACGTGATATCATTCGAATATTCTATACTCATACTGTAAATATACGTTACAGATGTAATATACTAAGAATATTCTCTCATAACATCTCTTGTATATTATTTTTCATATATTCTCAGAATATACCTTCAATATCTCGTATTAGTATATTCTTTCTCGTTTATTTTCAGGATATTCTATAATATTGCATGTGTTTCTTCATTTTGCCGCTACGCGCGCCACCAAACTCGTACTTAATTTTTGATAAAATGCATATAAAGGACTAGTACTAACATGAGTTCCAGTTTCTTCTTTTATTCTTTTTAGTCAGTTTAATTTATAATAAACTGACTTAATTTAAAGTAATTTGTCTAATAATCTGGATTATATATATATATATATATATATATATATATACTTGTTGGAATTCAGAATATTAAACAGATTATTTGAAATTAAAATGAGAAATAGTGTGTGTGCGTTTACTGCATTTTATTAAAAGTATTTCTATTACAAAAAATGTAAATATATAAATAGGATATAACGAAAAGATGACATAAAAGTATGAAACTTCAAAAGTGCATATCTCAGGAACGAAGAAAGACCGCCGCAAAATTCAAACGGTGTATTACTTAGGAATGTATCCTCTACAACATATGTGAAAATAAAAATTTTTCGAGCTGTGTAACCTAAAGTAAACATTTACCATATCTTTTCCATTTCATGTATCATTGTACGGGCTGCTTCAACTAATGTTCGAATTTCCCATTCTGCTCTTCCATTTTGTTGAGGGGTGTACACTACGGACCTTTGATGTCATATTCCTAGGCGATCTAGTATGCTAACTTCAGAATTAAGAAATTCTAAGCCGTTTTCCGTCCCCCTATGAGAAACGATACATCGGATCGTCATCGATTCGATATCGATTCTATCAGATCTCATTATGCGGTTCTGTGAAGTCGTTGAACATCGATAATTTCAAACATTTCGAGAATATTTCGATGTTATGATAACTTTGCAAACAATATCTGTTGATAGCAGTAGCAATATAATATAATACTTTCTTTCAAGATTTTCAATGCTTTCCACGTTTGTCTATCATCAACGATTCGATATCAATTCGATATCGATTCGACTTATGAGATGAAAAAACTAAATTGTTTCCTGAATCGAAGAAAACTGAAAATTACTGTGTTTTAAATTACATTAATTAAGTATGCGGCCTAATACATATTACAAAAGTTCGTCTATACATGGAATTATATTATAGTGCTCTCAGATGTTTATACATTTTGAATTAATCTGTGCAACGAGTTATAACCTCTTTGCGTGATTCTCTTCTACTTAATAAGCTCTATGAGTGTTGTACAATTATGCGATGATATAAAAAAGTAATTATAGCCAACTTCGTGTCTTTTTTTTTTAATAAGTGCATTCGAATTGTCCGCCAATAATCGTAGTCCGCACCTTCCAATCACGTGCCAATCATGGGCGTCAAGCGTCAATGCGCCGCACCAATCGCTATTTATTTTCGTCTCCTGTCCTGTCGCCAGGAAGACTAGGTTCTTTAGTCTTCCTGCCTGTAGCACTAGCGAGGACTAGTTGAGACCTGTTGCTAACCGTTTGCAATAAAACGAAGAGTGAGTACGCTGCCGAGCTTTAGAAAATTCAGTGTATTTTTTGAATTGACACGACGTGGATTTGACACGATGGCAGAGGACGGGAGCGTCCGAAATGGCCACGTTCGAAATGGCCACGGGTAAATTTGACCACGTTCGAAATGGCCACGTTCGAAACGGCCACGTTCGAAACGGCCACGTTCGTAATGGCCACTCGTTCGTAATGGCCACGTTCGAAACGGCCACGTTCGGAACGGCCACGTTCGGAACGGCCACGTTCGAAATGGCCACGGATAAATTTGACCACGTTCGAAATGGCCACGTTCGAAACGGCCACGTTCGTAATGGCCACTCGTTTGTAATGGCCACGTTCGAAACGGCCACGTTCGAAACGGCCACACGTTCGAAACGGCCACACGTTCGAAACGGCCACACAACTTTTCACGCGAAGCGAGGGGGGCGGGGTGGGTGCGGGAGGGGGGGCCGAAGGCCCCACCTTGCACCCCCCCGTGTGTGTGTGTGAGAGAGAGAGAGAGAGTGCGTGTGTGAGGGGATAGTGCTTCCAACATTCCGTGGCCATTCCGAACGTGGCCGTTTCGAACGTGTGGCCGTTTCGAACGTGTGGCCGTTTCGAACGTGTGGCCGTTTCGAACGTGTGGCCGTTTCGAACGTGTGGCCGTTTCGAACGTGGCCATTACGAACGAGTGGCCATTACGAACGTGGCCGTTTCGAACGTGGCCATTACGAACGAGTGGCAATTACGAACGTGGCCGTTTCGAACGTGGCCATTACGAACGAGTGGCAATTACGAACGTGGCCGTTTCGAACGTGGCCGTTCCGAACGTGGCCGTTTCGAACGTGGCCATTACGAACGAGTGGCCATTACGAACGTGGCCGTTTCGAACGTGGTCAAATTTACCCGTGGCCATTTCGAACGTGGTCAAATTATATCCACTCCAGAGGACGATAGGCCTGTAAGTATCTTTTCCAAAAGCACAGTCATTATTCATATTTATTGAATTTATTAAATTTATTGAATTTATTGACATTATTTATTGAATCAGCCCGAGTTTAATGACCTTTTAATTTTTTTTATAATATATATATTTTCTTATAAATTAAATTTTTAAAATTTTATTTTACTTAATTTTTTATTTATTTTATAAATTATTTTAATATTCTTTTTATAATAAAAATATTTATTTTTATTATAAAAAAATATATTAAATATTTTTTTTAACCCGTAGCTGGCACATGGGGTTAAAAGTACCCCAGTGTTTTTGAACTTAAATTTTTCATAGTTGCGCGCCAAATTTGGTTCTGTGGCGTCACCTTTTTTTTTTTTTTTGATAACGATGGAGAAATGCTTGATGCATACCCGCGATCCCCGGGGAGGGATCACGGGTTATGTTGGACTCCCCCTATTTAACGGGGTATACCAACTAAAACTCCACCGGATGCCTACTCGGGTGTTTGAGGGGAGGACCGGGGACGCCAGAGGCATTTCATCCGGACGTCCTCCCCCCACCCATCCGACCTAACCCGTGTGCCGGCCCCGCAGCTTGGATAGGCGCGTTGGGGCCAGCACACGCCGCCTTTCGGCGGCGCCAACCTAGTTGCGGCACAGAGGGGCATCACCTCCACGCCGCGCCCCCTCGGGTTTGTGAGGGGGCGGGGTCGGGGTCCGAGTCTCCCGCTCGGGTCCCGGCCCCCCCGAGCCCGCGGCGGTGCCTCCCTCCCCACCCCAGAGGGGTGTGGGAATCGGACCGTCGCCACGGACTCCTTCCTTTCGTGTCTCCCCGGGAGCGCCCCCCTCCCCTCCCCGTAGGGGAATCGGGATCCGGTGACGCTCCGGGGGAGCTCCTCGCCCTAGTCGAGCGCCACCACGGGGAGCACCATGGTTCCCCGGGATGGCTCTCCTCCTCTCCTCGGCCAGGGGGCGGACGGGTCACTGTAGTGATCCATCCACCCCCGGCCGAGGTCATCCTCCGCCACCACCATTGGTGTTTCGGGGGGGATTACGGGGGGGGGTTTTGGGGGCTGCGATGTCTCCGCCTTCTTGGTGGCGGGCCCCCATCCGGCGGAGGCATCACCCCATCTCTCGGCGGGGGTTGGGAGCGGGCACCTCGGCGTCTACCTTCGCCTCTCCGCTCCCTCTCCGCGTCCTCCTTCTGCAGCATGACTTTGCTGCAGAAGGAGGACATTCCTTTCCAAGCCTCCCCGCTCCCGACCATTGCTTTAATTACGGCCAGGAGGGAGAGGTCCGCCCCCACTGCGGCCACCAATTCCGCACGCTCGGCCGCCCACGCTGGACAGGATGCCAGCGTGTGCTGCGCCGAGTCGTGTGGATGGCTACAATGGTGGCACTCCGTGGTGCACTCCTTTCCTATTCTGCACAGGTACTCACCGAAACAACCGTGTCCGGTGAGCACCTGTGTCATTCGGTAGGTGATTCCTTCCCGTTTGACTCTGTGGCGTCACCTAGGCGTTACGAGTTTTTTAGTAAAATGTGTTAATTTTCATATTTTTTCATACATTTTATTTTTTTTCAATATCTTAAAAATAATTTTGGGCTTCATAAGCAGTTTAATCCTTTAGCAGAGACTTCAAAGAACATATATAAAAATTTTCAAATAAAAATATTGATAAATAAAAAAATTATACACATTTTTTTCTTGCTGGGGTCCAAAATACCCCCTATAGCACGTACGTTATTATTTTGAGGTGTGTCAGCTAAGGGTTAAATTATGTCATTAATTTTTTACATTTTAAATTCTGATTTTTATATCATATTTAGATTAAATAAAATAATTATTATTTATTTTTATTTATTTAATTTTTTTAAATTTCTGGGAATTTCATTCCGACCTCTTCGTAAGTTATTTGACACTCTACTTATATTTAAGTAAAAAGAGAAAATGATTAATTGAAAAGATGTCGAATCGATATCGATTCGACATCTTTTCAATTAATCATTTTCTCTT